>VZTN01003403.1:99209-137451 GCA_013400515.1 Erpornis zantholeuca | reverse complement strand
TCCCTCCCGAGGAGCATCCCTCCTCTGTCCGGGGCGCCGGGGAGCACCCTCACCCCCAAAGGGCACCCGCAGGACCTGCCCTGGCACCTCCTGCTCCACCGAGCCCGCGGCCTTCGGCTCGCAGGCCAGGTCTGGTCTTGAAGGAGGGAGTGAATCAGCGAGCTGAGCTCATCGCCTCTCCGAGCACTTATCCGAGCCCCGGGGCACGGAGCAGGGCTGGGCGCTCCCCGTGTTCTCCTTCCCGGCCCTTCGCTCGCCCTCACCGTGTGCGCGGGGCTCGGGAGCTCCGCGGTGCCTCCTCCTCCTCCATCGTGCCACGATCCCGGCCCAGCCGGGCAGGGTGGGGAGCCGGGGGGTCCTGGGCACCCTCCCGGGGCAGAGAGGGTGCACTCTCTGCGGTGCCAGAGCCAGGGCAGCAGCGTCCCTCACCTCACCCTGCCCGTGCCGCCAAAGGGGTTAAAGCTGGGGCTGCTGCCCACTTTCACTCCTACCCATACCCCGGCTTTCATCTTCCTCCAGCCCCGGCCCCAGGATTATCCCAGCGGGATAATCCCCACAAAACCTGCTGCCACACCTTGCTTTGTCTTCCGCAGCGTTTTAGTGCCCCGCGGCAGCAAAAAGCTTCTGAAATCCAAGCCCTGGAAACTTCGAGGGGATGTAGAAGTGATTCACTAATGATGGCAGAGGCGTGTTTAGTCTGAGGCAGGGTTTGGATCGAGCAGGATAAACCATAACCTCCAGCTGCTCGGCTCCGCGCTCGCACGCGGGCACGCTATCGCTCTCCCAATTTTGGCTGTAAATCTTTGATCGGCGCCAAAGGCGGGCAGGCAGCCCCTCAGCACCACCCCGCTCTGGGGGCCGTGAATACACACCGAAGCCGAGTCCTGTTTGGCTGCAGAGTGTTTTCACGTGGTCGGGACTCTTAAATGTGTGCTTTCCCAGCTGGATGCTGAGTGATTTACCACCCCTTTCTTCTCCCGCAGCTGGATTCCTTCCCTCCAGGTAGAGGCTGGAGTACCTGAGCTGCACAAAAGGCAACACGTGGCAGCCCTGAGTCACCGATTTTGGAGGGGTGGGTGGGCTGCAGGGCCTGGAGCAAGGGGGAGGAGAGTGCCGGGGCAAGGATGGTGCTAGCAAAAAAATATCTCCGAGAAAGCGGAGACGGATCCTGCCTGATAGCAGAGGCCTGTTCAAAGTGACCTGGGCTGGATCGGAGCGGGGGGATAAGCGCTCCAGTGGGGCGGGAGAGCCTCTGGGCAGCTCTGGGAAGCTGCTTTGGCTCCAAGGGGGAATTCTGGCCCTTCCGACGTTATCGGCGCTGCCGGGGCCGGGAGGTGCAAACACTCGGGGCTACACCGAGCGCCAGGCCGGACCTTCCCACGCGCGGAGCACAGCGATGTTATCGCTGCCGCAGGTGAATGCGGAGCAGGATTACATCCCACACTTCCTCCTCGCTGCGCCTCCGGACTCTGCCTGGCCCGGCTGCGCTTGTTCGAGCGCATCACCCCCCGCCACCCTCCTGTCTCGCCTGTGTCTCAGCCCTGCTGCTGTCCCCACTGCCACGGCGGGGCCGTGGTTCCCCCCAGCAGACCTGCATGCAAAGCCCGCCTGACACCAGGGCAGTTTCCCATCGTAAAATCTCCTCCTGCTGAGCTTTAAAGTCCGAGAGCCACGGAGGACAGATAATGAGGCTCGTCTTTTCCCAAGCAAACAAACACTGCCCGCCGCGGGAGGGGGGACACCCACGCTGCCAGGGGAGGCAGCTCTTTCGAAAGCCGAGCAAATGGAAACCAGCGGTGCTCCCATGGTGGCTCTGCAGCTCGCAGCCCAGACTTCCCAAGCCCCAGCCAAAAAGGCTCTCCTACCCCGCAGGCTCCCAGCTCCAGCAAAGCTTTGGCATTTTTCATCTCTGCGTGGCTCCTCCAGCGTCCCGCTGTCCCCCCACCCCTGCGCCTGCCTCCCACCTGCATCCCGTGGCCGGTGGTCCCACGCTGCTGGGTGGCCCCGGGCAGGGGCACCCCGGTGCGGGGACAGAGAGGCTGCCCCAGCTCCCGGCCCCTGCCAGCTCAGCGGCCGGGACAGCACGGCCGCCAAAAATGTCACCCTGGCAACCCCGCGGGACGCTGGCCTGGTTTTCCCTCCTTCGGGCAGAGGGGAGGGGTTGGTAACTCCGTCCGGGGCTGGCATGCATGGCCAGGGTCCATGTCCCCTCCCNCGGTGGGCACGGCTGCCTGCAGAGGCTCCTGACCCGCTTCGTCCCGCCGCCACCGCGCCTGCGGAGCGGGGGGACAGAGGAATTGGGTCAGGGGGGCAATAAAGGACAAGAAGGAGGAGGACAATATTTGGCCAGTGTCCCTGCAGAAAAACAAAGGCTGGAGCAGGCAGAGGGAGCTGAAAAGCACCGACAGGCAGGGCTGTCCCATCTGGGCCGGTCCCCACGGGGAGGCTGTGGCTGGTGCTGCCACTTTGATGTGCCATTTGTCCGTGTTAGAGCCACTTCCTCCCGGGGCAGCCTCCGGGCCTGAGTGCTCGGGAGCACTGGGAGCAGCTGGTTTTGCATCTTGCTGCCACATCTGTTGCTCTGGCTCAGGAGTCTCTCTGCTGACGGCCCCGGACCTGCCAGGATGTCCTCAGGAAAGGGCAGCACCATGCCCTGCCTTCAGGTGACACCTCTGGCGAGGATGTGGCAAGGGATGACGTGAACATCCCTCCTCTCCAGAGGCGAAGCACGCACGGCCACAAAGGTGGGCGTTTGGGAAGGACCCAGGCAGCACAGGCAGGGAGTGGGAACAACTGGAAATCCAGATAATCCCCCAGTGAGGAAAGTTGGCTTGGCTGAGCCGGGAGCACGTTACCTGCCCATGTAGGCGGGGGATGAACGCAGCCAGAGCTGGTGGATGTGTTAGCAGGGGGCTGCCGAGGGCGGGAGGTGTTCCAGGGGCGGCCGGAGACCTGACTGGCAGCAGAAAAGCGCCTGGATATGGAGCCCACCCGCATCCCACCCATGGATGCGAGGAGGATGGGATGGGACAGCAGGGATTGCTGAGGCCCATCAGGGAGGGGAGCAGGGCCAGGGAACCCCCACACCGTCACCTCCCACCGCAGCAGGAGCAGGAGGGGTTCCAGGTGGAGCAGCCCCCAGCCCTGAGCCCTGCACACCGAGCTGCTGGGCCGGGGACCCCAGCCCTGAGCCCCAGCCCTGAGCCCCAGCCCTGAGCCCCACACACCGAGCTGCTGGGCAGCCCTGAGCCCCGCACACCGAGCTGCTGGGCCGGGACCCCAGCCCTGAGCCCCGCACACCGAGCTGCTGGACAGCCGTGAGCCCCAGCCCTGAGCCCCGCACACCGAGCTGCTGGACAGCCCTGAGCCCCGCACACCGAGCTGCTGGGCCAGGACCCCAGCCCTGCCCGCATCCCGGAGCCTCTCCCGTGGAGTGCTCCCATCTGGCGGATCATGGCGTGACAGGGCCGGCCTGGCGCCTTCCCAGGCTGGACATCGTCAATGAAATTGCCGAGAGAGAAGGGCAAATGAGAGCTCTGCGGAGCCAGCAGAGACGCGGCCACTGGCTCAGCAGAGGCACAGCTGGGAGCTCACCCCTACACACAGTGACCTCCTCCCCGGGCGAGGGTGAGGGGGACCAAGGGAGGGACCCCCCTTCCTTTCCCAGGGCTGCGCTGTGGGCAGGGCAGAGGCAGCCCCGGCTCCGCGGTTCGCACGCATCTCCCGTGCCCTCTGCCCGCACCCCCGGGCAGTGCCTGCTCCCTCCCACACAGCCCTCCCGGCGGACAGGGCACCTGGGGTGTGCGGGCAGCCCCCGCTCCCTGCTGGCTTTCTCCGTGACTCATCCACTCCAGAGGAAAACCAATACTTCAGCACACACCAGAGAAAGGACCGGGAGAAGCGTTCCATGGGAAAGGGGACGCGGCGGATGCTTCTCGCATGCCTCATCCCAGCGGCTCGCCCTTGGGTCCCTGCCTCTCGGCTGGCTGTGGGAAATGGCGCTTGTTTCCCTTCCCGCTCGCCAGTCAGGGGCCAGCACCGCGACAGGAGGAGGGCAGAGCTCTGCAGCCACCTCAGACCTCGGGGCATCCACAGCCCGGGCGCGGGGTGCAGGTCTGGTGCCCCCCAGAGCTTCCGAGGGATGCCTTGTGGGGAGCATCTGCAGCCACGGAGAGGATGGGGGTGTCCCGTCCCTCTGCAGGGCTGGGGATGGCTGGGAATGAGAGCTCTTCCAAACTCAGGAAGGCTGGGAGAGCTCCCGAAATCTTCTGTGATGCCTGAATTGCTCATGCAAGGGAGGAGTCCTTCTCCTCCCACACTAGAACACCCCGGCTGCCAGCTCCAGCCCCTCCACATCCCTCCTGTGGCCAGGGGGGGCTATCCACAGCCTCCACGACTTGGCTGGGATGGGTTTCCTAGGATCTCCCTCCTTTCCATGGACGGTGCCCTTACCACGTTCCTGTTTTCCCCCCAAAGTGAAGTTCAATTCAATTCAATTCAATTGAGATCATCACCGACTGCCTTCCCTGCTGAGTGCGAGCCGGGGCCAGCAGCCACAAAGCAAGGAAACCCATCTGGATTGCTGCTTCCCCTCAGCAGCCCTTCCAGAGGAACCACTTGGAAAGCAGCTCATTCTTAACGGGAGCAAGGGAACGTGTTCCTCCTCCTCCCTGCACTGACAGACAGGTGCTTGCTCAAGGGAGAGCCTTGAAACCCAGCCAGGCAGGACGAGGGCTTCCCGAGATGGAAGATCCTGGCGTGTTCCCGCTGCTTCCTTGGGGATTGTCCCAGCAGCCTTGAGGCTGTCACCTCTTCTCTCCCAGGCTGCGCTCGGCACCTCCTCTGCAGAGGAATGGTCAAGTTTGACTCATCTGGAAAAAAAAAAAAAAAAAAGAAGAGAAAAGAAAAGAAAAGGAGAAATTGATGTCCTTTTCTCCAGCTTGACTCAAAATAGGAGCTGTTTCCTCCCTGGGAAAAGGAAATTCCCAGCTCCCCACTGAGGACTGGAGCTCAGCAGCTGGATGAGGTTCTGCCCCCGTTCCCTGTGCCAGGCTCCCTTCTGGGGAGGGGGAATGGCCCCAAGGAAGGATTGCTCCTCTGAAGATCCTTGTGCTCACCTAGGACAGGACCCAACCATGCTCCTGCTGACCCTCAGTGTCCCCATCCTGCTGCTGGCCACTTCCAAGCTATCCAGGACATTTAGCTTGTCTCTGCAGGATAACCCCACCAGGATTTCTGTTCCAATGTAAGAGCCCTTCCCACCGTGAGGGGGAAAGGTGGGTGGGAGTGGAGAGCCCTGTCGCTGTGCCCATCCCATCCCTGGGCACCCATCCCACCTCCCAGTCCCTGCAGAAGGCTGGCTGGGATGCTCGCCACTGGCTTGGGCATATTTGGCAGGACAAGCCTTCAGCTTGTTCCCAGTCCTTTTGCTTCCCTATTTATATCCAATTTGGTGTGTTTTTTTCAGCTTTCCAGTTCTTCTGGCAGACCTTCTACTGCTCAGCATCACTTCTGCCTGTACTCCCCCTTCCTTCCCATCAGCTGTGTGGGCGCTTTACTGGATTGCCCTATCTGCTCTTTTCTCCATGTTTTACTCAGGCTCTTAATTTTTTTTCCGGTATTGGCCCGGTTGGTTGGTTTTCTTGTTTGTTTGTTTGTTTTTGACACGTTTCCTCGTTCTCAGAGCAGACCCAGAACAGCACCCTTTCCTGGTGCTTCTCAGACTGTTTTCTGGGGGAATGGCACTCAAAAGTTTTATCCTTACCTCTTATTCCCTGACAGTTCAATCTAGCCTGCAAGCTGAAGCTTCCCCTTATACAGCCTCCCCCAAAATCCCTGAGCAGCTGCTTAGGTGTCTGCTGTTGGTGTGGGAGCACTTTTAGGTTTGCTCTTGCTCTGTTGTCCAGGCAAAGAATCATGAAATCATAGAGTGGTTTGGGTTGGAAGGGACATTTAGACACCATCTCAAGGGCAGGGACACCTTCCACTAAACCAGGCTGCTCAGAGCCCTGTCCATCCCGACCTTGGATGTTCCCAGGCACGGAGCACCCACCACCTGCCCCGGGCAAGCTGTGCCAGTGTCCCACCAGCCTCCCCCTAAAAAAACGCTGCCCTGTATCGAATCTAACTGGGCTCTCTTTAGTCACGCCCTGGCTGCTCTGCTGCCGCTGCGGGAGGTTGGATTTGCCTCCCGTGTTTATGGCAGCTGCGCTGTTTGTTTTCCTGCAGGCATTTTTTCAGAGGTGAACATGAGGTGCGTTTCCCACCTCAGTCCCACCATGCCCTCTCCCCCAGCTGCCTGCCGCTGGTTTAAATCCCCTCTGTCACTGCAGTGCGAGTCCCTCGCACCCCGAGGTGTGCTACAAGTCCCGCCATAGTTAACACCCCCTCCCTGACCCACTGTCTCGCCCCCACCCTGAGATTCCAGCTCTCCCGGTGTTCCCTGGGTCTCCCTCCTGGCAATGGTGGGGTTTTCCTGGGCACCAGTGTCTGGGCGCAGCTGCCAGGTCACCCCTGATGCTCACGGGGTGTGGCACCGGCAGCCTCCGCGCTGAAGTCGGATCATCTCTCTGGAGGTGTGTGAAGCCAGGCAGCGCCGGGACATCCTCGTGGGCTTCCCTGTGGCACGCAAAGCCCCCGTCCCCAGGCACCGCTTCCCCCAGAGAGCCTGACCTGCTGCCTAACCCCGCTGATGAGCAAACCGGGCCATTTCCCCCCAGCACTTACGAGCTGCCTCTGGCTCGTCTTCACTTGCTCAGCAAACGCCCCCGAACAGGTCAGCACTTTCTTCACGGCAAAGCTATGCGAGGAATTTCTCTCCTCAGGCAGCTGGACCCTTTCCAAAGAAGGAGAGCTGCCAAATTCCCACCCCCCAGCCCCCAGCAGCGAAACAAGGTGCAAATTTGGCCCCTGGAGGCTTTCTGCTTGCTTCCACTTCTGCCCTTGCTGTCTGCTGGAGGTGGGGATGAAGGGACCCTCTCCCCTCCCCTCCCATGCCGAGGTCCTGTCGCAGGGAAAGGGCTGGTTCTGTCCCAGAGAGAACTGGAGGTGTCAGAGCTGTCCCCAAATGCAGCAGGTAGCAGGCACAGGTGTGGGTCTGCAGCTGCCTGTGCTCCCCTCTCGGTGCCTGCTGGGCAGTGGGCACCTCTCTGCTCCCGACCTGCTCCAGAGGCCTGGGGACTCTCGGGCAGTTGCCTCCTGTGATTTATTTATTTTCTCATCTCCAATTGCTTCTCCATACTTCCTGCTCTTTACGAGCACGGCTGTTGCTGCAGGAAGGAGGCTGCTGCTCTGGGCTGTGGGTTCACAGCTTTTCTGCCTTCCACTCCCCCTCCCCAAGGCCTCTGCAGAAGGTGCAGCTCCCCCACCCCTGCCTGGCCACCAGCCCCTGCAGAAATTGGCTTTCTGGCACATCACCCCGGCAGCACAGCTGGACACTCGTCTGCTTCATTTCTCTGGCTGCAGCTCATGGAAAGTTGGGGCTTTTCTCTGCTGCCCATCTGCTGGGAAGGGGAAAGAGCATATCTGGGGGATGAGAGCGCTCTGTGCACCCACACTGCAAGTGCCAAGGACCCCTGAAAGCCAAGGGCCCAGGAGAGCACACGAGCGAGTCAGCCTTGGGCAGCCAATGTCCCTTTCCAAAGCTCAGTGAGCCAGGCACCCCTGGGATTTCACAGGAGCAAAGGTACCGAGTGTTGGGGGTACTCTGGGCTCTGGCAGAACCTCTTTACAAACACGGTGCGTGGCTCTTCCCCCTTTTCTAAACCAGCAGGTCACCGCCCAAAAAATCCCTAAACTCCTGTCCACACAGGAAAAGGTTACAGGGAGCTGGCCATGGGGATGGGCACCACCATCCCGAACCGAGGGCCTGGAGGCACTCATTGCTCCCCTCTCAAACCCGGGGCTGCCCCGAGTGTCCCTGAGGGCACTGCTGGCCTCTCCGGGGCTCCCACCCGCACCTCCTTCAGCCACAGCCCCAGGCACCCCAGCTCGGTCCCGGCCGAGCTCAGGGAGGGTGTGTTTATGGATGCCTCTGTCTCCGGCTGGACCTCGCACCTGTAAGATCAGGTAAATCTCAGCTGCTGCTTCCTGCGCGGCCCTCACGCTGCTGCGGCACACAGCCTGCTCCCTGTCTCCCAAAGGATGCCAAGACAAGGAACGCCGGCACTTCCAAGAGCACTTTGGCTGGCACCCTGCCTGTTTTCTGCCAGGGACCCTGCCCAGCTGGCTGCACCCCCTGGAGAGGGGGACGAGCGGGCACCCGGGGCTCATCTTCCTCCTAGGTGCCACCCAGGGCACGGCAGTGGGATACCGGCTCCCGGGAATGGTCCCCGCTCCTCCTTTGCTGGGATTGCCCTGCCCTCTGCCGATCTTCCAGCACACGGGCAGCATTCCCGGCCGGGCGGGTGCCGGCGGCCAGGATGAATTCATCCCAGGATGAGTTTCTCCGGGATGCCCGCACAGACAGGCACGTTCGCACAAGCTGCGGTCAGGGCTGGACGCCGCGCTTGTCTGAAAGCCAGCCCCAGCCCTGAGACAGGAGTTTTTCCAGCGGAACGCACGGCGGGATCATTACTCTGCGCTAACGAGCTGCAGCCGCAGCGCCGCCGCTGCTCACCTGGAGCCAGCGCTGAGGCACACCGGGAAGTGCCCGGCTTAAAAGGAGGGAAAAAAGTGTTCACGGCAAAGCTTTCTATGAATTTTAATGAGACTGAAAAGCCAGGGTCTGCTCCTGGAGAGGCAGTGGCCATGAACATGAGTTTATTGGTGTTCATCCGAAGGGATCTGGATTGTGGGGATGCGTTGTGTTGAGGATGGCCCTGCACAGACACCCCAACCATCCCACCCTGGGCATCCCTGGCAGCGCTGCCCAAACGCTCCTGGAGCTCTGGCAGCCTCGGGGCTGTGCCCATTCCCCGGGGAGCCTGGGCAGTGCCCAGCACACTCCGGGGGAAGAACCTTTTCCTGGTATCCAAACAAAACCTCCCCTGGCACATCCCATTCACTTGGGTGCTGTCACTGGTCACAGAGAGCAGAGACTGGAGCTGTCCCTCCTCTGCCCCTCATGAGGAAGCTGCAGACCCCAGTGAGGTCTCCCCTCAGTCTCCTCCTTCAGGGTTTTCTGCTTGTCCCAAAGGGTCAGACTGCAACCTCTGCACAGATCTCTCATCCTACAGGACAAATCAAAACAAAAGTCACCTAATTTGTAGCACAACATTGTCCAGAGGATCTGAACTCTCTTAGCAAACAGTGAGGACACTGAGTGCTCCTGCCACACTCCACCCCATGATCCCAGTCCCGGTCCAAGCAGCTCCTTTGGAGTGGTGGTGCAGGCACCTGCTGCCTTCAGAGCTAACAGGGGGCACAGTGTGGGTGAGTTGCAATGCCTGCTGTGGATCACCACGCTTCATGTGTCACCAGCAACTGAGCAATTAACCACCCATCAACAATAAGGGCAAACAAGCAGGCAGTGATCACCAACACCAGATCTTCCAAGGTCAGAGGCACAACACCAAGAAGGCTTGGCAGTGGAACCTTTTCATTGCTTGGTGCAGAGTCATCACCCTTCGGAGTCTTTGAGGGCAGAACACTCTGATTTTGGGGCTCCCATATGTCCCCCAGTGGTTATGGGGGGTGAGAGCTGTTTGTGTCCCGGTGGGGTCAGGAGACATCAGCACATCTTCTATTCCCACAGAGCTCCTCGGGAGCTGCCCCACTGCAGGGCTGGGCTGGGGGAGGCCCCAGGGCAGGTGGCACTGTGTGCAAGGGCCCTTTGTGACGGTGGCACTGAGGGAAGGAACGTGGCCGTGTGTCACAGGGCCCTTTGTAACACACCAGGCCACAGCAGCCTGGGTGCTGGTGGCCACAGTGTCCAGAGGAGGCAATGGGACAGGGTGCAGCCACCTTGTTCCTTGTTGTCCCCAGGCTTTAACCATTCTTTTTTCCGTGTGCCCTTAGGGACAGATCTCAGTGGGACAGGGGAGACACCCTCTGGCACGGCCTGGAGAAGAAGGAGGATGCAAACCCCGACATCACACTGACCACATGGCCAGCGCTGATACCACACCCGCTCAGAGCATGGCAAACGTGGCTCCCAACATGGATTTCTTTGGGGAGAGAGTTGTCTCCCACCCAAATGAAGTAAGCAGCCTGTGGCCAGGGCTGGATCCCCCCAGGAATTGTCTGCTGGGCCCCCTCAGCCTTTTGAAGCCATCACAAAGGGGAAGGGAAGCCCTTCTCTGGGGAAGGTGGGGAAGCTGCTGCTGTGGCAGCTCTCCCCGTGCCTCCTGCAGGTGCCAGACTTTGTGAGGAACATGCACAGCAGGCTGGTGTCCAAGGCACCTCCAGAGGACAGGATGTCGATGGACATCCTGAGGCTGACCGAGGCATACCCCGCTGATGTCGCGGTCACCCTCCTGCGCTGTGCCCCGACATGTGACAGGTACGGGGGGCCTTGGGGGCTCAGGGCTCACCACTGCCCTGTACAGCCTGTCCAGCAGGGTCTGACAGACAGGTGGAGAGTTCCAGGACCCACCAAGCCCTCTGTTTCCCAGCCCTGGCATGGCAGCTGCCCAGCCTGCCGCCATGCTCCCTCCCTGCCCCTCAGGGCACCGTGGCTCTGTCCCCTGAGCCCCCACAGCTGCCCAGGCCATGGTTCTGTGGCTGAGATCCCCCTGACACGGAGCTCTGGCCCCACAGAGCTGCTGCAATCATGTGGAGGATCATAGCCTCGTCAGGAGCAGCAGTGGAGAAGGTGCTGCCAACGCTGCTCTGTGTGCTGGAGGACTGGCCACTGCACAGCACACGCACCTCTGATGGGGACAAAACAGGAGTCTTTGCCCTGGCTGTGAGTTTCTGGAGCTGGCCTTTGCTCACTCCCAGATTGCTCCAGCAACTCTCTGTCCTCCTTGCCCCACTGCATCTCCCTGTCTCAGGCACTGGGCTGAAACCTGGGCTGGGGGCAGGTGGTTCGGGGGCACCAGCCGCAGTGCTCCCCCTGAGTCTCCCCTGGCTTCTCTCTCCCCACGCTCAGGCCCTGCCACATGGACACCTGGGCACTGAGTGCTGTCTCAGGGTGCTTTGTCCTTTGCAGGCAACCAGGGTGGTTTGGGAGATTTTCCGCCTGCCCTGGTGCCCAGCACCAGTTGTGGAATATTCCCCCCGCCTCCTCGTGGCTCTGCTCTTCCAAGTTTTTGTCAGCACATTGGATATGCCAGAGGAGGTCAATACATTCTGGAACGGATGCCAGGACCAACTCAGCCCTCCCACCAGCATCAACAGGTGCTCCATGCCATTCCTCCCACGTCCCCAGGGTGGCACCCAGTGCCCCCAGTGTGACCTGGCTTTGCTCTGCACGCAGGTTTGCAGTGCAGACGGTGAGGGCACTGCTCCGCCACCTGCGGTGTCGGGATCTGCTGGTGGCAATGGAGCGCAAGCGTGGCTGGGAAACGCTGCTCTGTGCTGACACCCACCCCTATGGAGTGGGTCTGCTGGCCAGGTGAGACCCCCTTCTCCCCTGACATGTGTGCCCTGTGCCCTGGGTGCCCCACACAGTCCCTGTGGTCAAGAGCCAGAGGGCCTCGTCACCAAGGGATGGCTGAGCAGACTGGAAAAGGCTGGGAGAGGAGGGGGCCCTGGAGCAGCCACCTCCCAAAAGAACCAGGTCCCCTTGCAGGCTGGTGGAGAAAGACCAGACCTCTGTGAGTCAGTCTGGGAGAGGTTTTCCCCCCCAGCTCAGGGTCTTAGTGCATTTTCCTGCCTGCCAGGGAGATGCGCCGTGCCTCGAACCCCCTGTGTTCCTTCGTCGCTCTCCGCCTGCTGGGGCTGCTCAGCGCAGAGGAGCCGTGCTGGGATCTGCCTGCCCTGGCGTTCCTTGTGGAGGTGAGCCTGACACAGCGCTGCCTTGCTGAGCTGCCTCCCAGCTCTCTGCCCTCTCATAGCCACAGCTGCCTGGGATGGTGCCCGTGCCCTGCTCTGCTGGCCCAGCCCTGTGTGTGTCTGCCCTGTCACTGCCCTGTGCCTTTCAGGTGCTCGAGTGCCGTGACATGAGGGAATGGAGTGACAGCGTCCTGGAGGTCATTTCAAGGCGCCTGCAGAGCAAATCCAGGGAGAANCCCAGCTCTCTGCCCTCTCATAGCCACAGCTGCCTGGGATGGTGCCCGTGCCCTGCTCTGCTGGCCCAGCCCTGTGTGTGTCTGCCCTGTCACTGCCCTGTGCCTTTCAGGTGCTCGAGTGCCGTGACATGAGGGAATGGAGTGACAGCGTCCTGGAGGTCATTTCAAGGCGCCTGCAGAGCAAATCCAGGGAGAAGCGTCGCCTGGCGCTCAGAGGCCTCGTGGTGCTCAGCAAAGATCCCTCAGTGGTGAGAAGGGGGCAGTGGCCAAAGGTGCTCTGGTGGTATGGAGTTGGGGAACACAGTCCCTTGGGCTTGGCTGGGCTTTGGGTGATGAGGCAGCTGCTCCCAGCTCTCCTGCCTTCCAGCTCCTCTGCCCGAGTGCTTTGGGACAGGTCTTTGGTCTCTGGGCCCTGTGGCAGCAGCAGGGATTGCAGCACCAGAGTGGCATTGGCACTGCAGCGTTCAGAAACAACTTGGACGTGGGACTTGAAGAAACACTAAATAAGTTTGCTGACAATACCAAACTGGGAGGAGCTGCTGACTCCCTCAAGGGCAGAGGCCCTGTAGAGACAAATCTGAGGGCTGGGCAATCACCAACCAAATGAAGTTCAACGAGGGCAGGTGCCAGATTCTGCAGCCAGCACGGGCAGCCTGGCTGTGTGCCTAGAGCAGGGAATGAGAGACTGGAGAGCTGAGCTGTGGAAAGGGACCTCTGGGGATCCTGTGATGGCAAGTAGGAGTCAGCAGAGCCCTGGCAGCCAGGAGAGACATCTGGGGTGCATCAGGACGGGGTTAGGTTGGATATCAGGAAAAGGTTCTTCCCCCAGAGGGTGCTGGGGCACTGCCCAGGCTCCCCAGGGAGTGGGCACAGCCCCGAGGCTGCCAGAGCTCCAGGAGCGTTTGGACACCACTCCTAGGGATGCCCAGGGTGGGATGGTTGGGGTGTCTGTGCAGGGCCAGGTTTTGGACTCGATGATCCTTGTGGGTCCCTCCCAACTCAGGACATGCTATGATTCTGCAGTCCATGGCTTCACAGGGCAGCATTGTGTTCCACACAGGCCGAAGGCATCCGGAGCCTGACACAAAGCCTCGTGGACCTGCTGCAGGATGCAGATGGAGAGGTGGTTGCCTTGATCCTCTCTGTGTTCCTGAATGAGCTCCAGGACAGAGCCACCCTAATATCCAGTCCCACTGCCCTGCAGCTGGCTGAGGCGCTCCTGCCACTCTTCGATATCGTAAGGCTCTGTGCCCCAGCCACGGCCACTGGGTGCCTCCTGGACACTCAGTGCCCTGTGCACTTCCAGGCCTGGAGAGACCTTTGCTGGTCCTTTTCCTTCTCCTTTCCAACAGGACAACAGCCATGTGCAGCTGCTCTCCATTCGCCTCTTCCGAGAGGTGATGGAGCTGGTAGTGGACAAGGGAAAAAAGCCCCTGAAGACTCATGTGCGCCAGAGCCTGCTCCCACTCTTCTTCCACTGCCACGACGAGAACCAGAACGTGGCAGAGGTGAGGCCTCGAGGGCTGCAGCCTTCTCCTGGCCTTGGCACAGGGACATGGATCCTGGCCCTGGGCTGTGGTGCCATCTCGGGGTCTCTGCTGCTCTGCAGGCCTCCCGGGAAGCGCTGCTCTCTGCAGTAAGGTTCCTGAAGAGGAGGCGTCTGAAACAGGTGCTGAAGAAGGAGCAGCCATGGAAATTCAGCGAGCGCCTGGTAAGGACGGCCTGGAAGCCCCAGCTGCAGCCTGGAGAAGCCCCCTGACCACGGAGCTCAGTGTGTGGGGCTGGCAGCTGTGCCCCTGCCCAGTGCTGTACCCAGCACTCGCTGCTCCCTTCCCGGGGCTGCATGGGCTCCTCTCCAGGCTCCTGTGGCCCCGAGCTGGGTGCCCAAGCAGCCAAGGGTCTGAGCCCACACCAACCCTTCCCTCCTGGTGCTCTCTGCAGCTGGCAGAGGACAGGAACCAAGCGGCCGAGCACCTGTACCAGGCCCTGCCCTACCTGGAGAGCCCGCAGGAGTCCCTGCGAGAGGCTGCCCTCAGGTTCATTGGTGAGCCCCGAGCCCGGCATCCTTCCCTGCCCTGCCACCAGCAGGATCCGGGCCGGGCTCCGTGACAGGCTCGGTGTTCCCAGGGATCGCAGGGCGGTACGTGAGGAGGCAGCAGGAAGAGCTCGGGCCTGTCTACAAGGGTGAGTGAGGGCAGTGGGGGCTGGCAGGGATGAGCTGCAGTCGCTGCCCTGGCTGCGGAGGGCTCTGCTCCCTGTGCCGATGAGGGCAGAGCACAGAGAGGTTTCAGGGGCACGTGGGGCATTCGTGGCCAGCACCTTCGGGCTGATCCCCTCGGTCCCTGCTCCCTCCTGGCCATGGCAAGAGCAGGCTGGCATGGAGCTCTCCTTGGGTCCCCACAGATCCAGGATCTGAGCGTGGCTCTGTTCCTCTCTCTTCCAGCCCTTCAAGACCTGTCTTACGACGTCAGCCCTGCCATCTCGAGCTTGGCGCTTCAAACCCTGCAGCTCTTAAGAGCTGCACAGAGAGCTCCATATTCTCCACGTTTCAGAAGGTGCAAGACCACCTGCAGAAGGCTGGGGAGTAGGAAGCCTCTGTGTGGCAGCTTGTGTAAGTCTCTGAAGAGCTAATCCCAGGAACTCTGTCTGCTCAGGCCGCCCGAGCCTGCAGGGAAGACCTCATGTCAGTATGGAAATATTAAATAGCTCTTGTCGTTCACAGAGGTCCAGGAGCTTTCTTTTGGTGCCCAGGGTCTGCAGGGCATAGGGGAAGAGGGGAAAAGGGTGCTTGTGCTCAGCAAGTTGCTCAGGTGGGCAGTGGGGAAGGGAAAATGTCCGGATGCCTGTTGGGCATTGGTGGTAGTGCTGAAGCCCTGACAGTGCCGACAGAGTGGGTGGGCAGGGGCCAGACCTGGGGATTTAAAACATATCTAGTATGAAATGAACTCTGGGAAACAGCACAGGGGGATCACAGGAAGGGCTTTGGGACCTTATGTGAGGTGGGAGGAAAAAAAAACCCACGTCTGCGGAAACAAAGGATTAAAAACCCATAAAGGGCTTCAACCGCAGCTTGCGAAAATACCAGGTTGAGGACACACGATCTAGAAGGCATCATAAATAAATACCTAACTGTTCACAGAACCCCAAACCAGCTTCCTGTGCAATACAAAGCACCTTTTAAATGGCTATATTGACGAAAATGCCAGCATTTTTCCTGGAAACAACAAACGCTCGAATGAACATTCATTGTATTTGAAACCCACTTTCCTCTCTGCTTTTGTTTTTTAAAGGAAAACGTTGGCTAGCCCTGCCAGTCCTGTGTATAATGTTCACATACACAGAGAGCAAAGTGTTGGCTGCAAATCAGAATTTTCCCTGCTGAAGGGACCTCAGAATCACAGAATGATTAGGGTTGGAACCAGGGCTTAGAGATTGTCTGAGATAAGGCAGAGACAGAATGCACCTGCCACCCCCAGGAACGCTCTCCCCCAGGCTGTGCTTCAAAAGCACTGAAATCCTTCATTCCCATGAAATCCAAGCAGCTCTCCAGAGTGACAGAGGGCAGGTTTGGATCAGGTATGAGGAAGAGATTCCTGGCTGCGGCAGGAGGGGTGAGGCACATCCCTCTAGCAGGGAAATGCCTGGCAAACAACACGATGGTTGGAAGGAGCTACATAGGGACCTGCAGTCCCAGGGAGTGGGAAGAGCTGTCCTTTTACAGAAATCCCTCTGTCTTGCCCAGAACTAAGAGCAGTTTCTTGCTAGGGGCTGGTGCCACAGGGGGAAACTGAGGGCCCTTGGTGTTGAATGTAACCCTCAGTTCCCTCTGTGATGCCAGGATGATTTTTTGCTTTTTCTTTCACACCCCTCTCACACACTCTTTTATACAGTTTGATGCATTCTCAGTGCTTTTAGCCCCACACTTGTAGCTCCCCAAGGCTGAGAACTCAGCTCAGCCCCACGGCACCGTTAAACCAGGAGAGCAAACATCCTGGGAGCCCCAGACACCAAGGGCCTCTCCAGAACACATTTGGGAACCTCAGCCAGGCCCAGCCAGGGGGAAGGTTCCTCACAACGAGGGCTTCACTCCAGCCTCTCCCTGGGGGAGCTTTGATAGATATGTTAATTTTGTAATGCCTATAATTGTGTGTATTTTTGGGACATTCCACCTGGACCAAGTGCTGCACCCAAAGACCCTGAAATAAATCCCAAAGTAAAAACTCCTTTTCCCCATAAATCATGCTTTGGTTTGAATTTGAAGACCAGGGAAAGGCATCATCTGGACAGGGCCTTAAAGACTGCAGGGACTGCACCAAGTGACACAGGATGGCAGCAGAGTCACAGAATCAGGGACTCACTAAGGTTGGAAAAGACCTCTAAGATCCTTGAGCACAGCCACTCCCCCAGCACTGCCAACCCCACCACGGAGCCGTGGCCACAACCAGCCCCGTGGCCACTCTACGCTGCCCACCACCCACCAGAGAGTGAAATGATCTTCTCTTCTCATATTCC
This sequence comes from Erpornis zantholeuca, assembly GCA_013400515.1. NCBI lineage: Eukaryota > Metazoa > Chordata > Aves > Passeriformes > Timaliidae > Erpornis > Erpornis zantholeuca. Next base: position 120,826 of record VZTN01003403.1, on the reverse strand, counting down.
AATTAACTTATGAGCACCCAGCTGGATTCACGGTTTCTCAAAGCTCAGAAAGGTGCTTTTGGCCATTAAGGACATGCTTTGAGGTCATGAAATTTGGAAGTTCAGAAGGATGCATGTGGTCCTCATGGTTGTGATGTTAACCCATGGAGCACAAAAACATGCATACCCAAGGAGTTTTAAGTTGCTTTTTTTCCCCCAGCCACTTTCGGAGAGGCTCTGGGGAAAAACCCCAAAAAACTCCTTCATGCTTTATTTCCTTTTCCCATTAAAAAACCTTGGCTTTGGCATCCAGTAAGGTTTTGTAGTTCTGAGCATTTTGCCTCCTACCTAAGCAAAACCCCTTCCCTTCAAAAAGAAGATAAATTCGATTCCAAAGTAATCAGCCCTCCCCTTTGACCCAAGAACCACAAATGGACCTGTCACCATTCCTTTTCCTGTCTCCAAAAACGCCCAGGGTTTGGGTTTCCCTGTATTTCCACGCAGCCAAGCGAGCTGTGAGCCCCCGGGGAGCCGAGTCCCAGAGCTGTCCAAACACACTGGGAATGCCTCAGCCCCAAGGATCAGGATAACCAGGGGGATGAGCAGAGCCAGGGGGATACCCAGGGACTCTGGAAGAGTGCCCACAACACACCACACCACACTGAGCCTCTTCCTCAGGGCAGGCAAGGAAGGGAGGGATCCCAGGGATGCCCCGGGCACTTGGGATCCTGCAGCCCAGCTCCATCCTGGCAGAGAGAACACCCTGGAAGCCAGACAGGATGCAGCCACCTCCTCCCTGCTTTGCCCTTCTGCAAACTGACTCGCTCTGTGCCCTCTGCTCCTCTGAATTGATCCTCTGCCCGTCTCCAGCACACAAATTGTTCCCCTGTCTCATTCGTGATGTGCTCCGAATAAAGTGTGCTTCTGCCTGAGCGAACGCCCTTCGGGGGTACTTTAAATTGTCACAGTGCATCAGATTTCCCTCAAATCTGCATTTTTACAGTGCTGGCTCTCCACAACAGGCCCTGGAGCCACACTTAATCTATTTCCAGGGATGTGGAGACTTCCTCAAACAATCTGGGCTGGGAAAGCAAAGCTCGCTATAAACCTTTCCACCCTCCCCCTTTCCCCCCAAAACCAGCTGGGTTTTCCTTTCCCATCCCGAAAACAGAGATGCAAACCAAACTCCAAAGAGTGTCTGCTGACCCAGCTCCGAGAACCCACCAAAGCAGAGCAGTGTCCCCTTGGAACTGGGCAAGGACTCCAATCCTGGTGGGATCTGAGCACCAGCAGCAGTTGCAGCCGATTGAACCCAGCCTTGCTGCTCCAGGAGCATCGCTGAGGTTATCAGGGAGGCTGGAGCCACCCAAAGCAAGTAGCCAGTGTGTCCAGGAGGTATAACCCTCGCAATTTATTCAAGGATGGCACAGAAATACTGCTGGAGGAGCAGCCAGCCCTGCTGGTGAACAGGGAGGGGCTCAGATTTGAGCTGGTGTGGTTTTTTTATGGGGTGGTTTTAGGGAGTAAGGGACTCCTCAGCAAAGGGAGGCATGGATCCAAATACTCCAGCTTTGTCTTTAAATACGTGGAGGGGATATGGGATCTTATGGAGGGGGGAAAAACCCCAAACCAAACAAGCAAGCCCAAGGCCCAGAGCCCCTTCCCAGGAGCCCCAAAATGGGCAGTAAGGCACAAAAAGGGAGCACTGTAAAGGTCTTTCCCCTCGATTGATGCTGGCAGGTTCCCCCCACGCCTTGCTCAGAGCCAACAAGGGCAGATTTGGAGCCTGGGCTTGGCAGGATACTGCAAAAGCTGGGATCAGAGCTGCATCCCAGCTGGAGACTAAAATAACTATGAGATTACCTCCACGGGAGCGCAGCCAGCACGGATAATGCTCGGCCCGTTCCTCTCCCAGCTTGCCACAGCCTCGCCTGGCCTCCCTTCCATGTTCCTTCAAAGCCTCCTTCGCTGCAGGAGCTTCAGTCCTGCTGAGGGGAAAGAGAAGGCTGAGCTTGCCCAGTCCCTCTGCACACCCGTACCCCACCGTGCTCCTTTCCTGCCTGCACTGGAAGGAGATCCCCGAGCCAGCTGCTGGCAGGCACAAGGACACCTTGGGAGAACAACCCCAAAAGGAGCTGCAGGCAAGTGCTTCAGGGCAGGCTCAGATCTGTAAACCCCAGAGCCAAAGCCATAAGCTCTGCTGCTTCTTCTCCAGAAGTGGGAGAGGAGAAGCTTGGAGCCTCTGGGCTCCTGTCCCAAGGCAAAGGCAGCCTGGGAAGATGAAGCTGAGCCACATGAAATCACTGCAGTCCATCCAGAGAGCACCCGAGGAGAGTCCAGCCCAGCCTCTCTGTTATGCCCCACAAATTAGCTCAAATATCTCTCCCCACTCAGCCCACAGGAAGGCAGCAGGATCTGAGCACCAGCCAGGACCTTGAGAGGCACAGCCCTCACAGGTCTGGTGTCCCTTCTGCCCCCGAGGAGGACGTGCAGCCCAATCCACCTCTGAGCTCACACTGCTTCTTTGCCTCATCCCTCGCTGCCAGGCCCTGCTCCCTGCAGAGCAATCCCAGCTATTGACTGTGCCGAGGGCCAAGGTGCAAATGGGTTTTCTCCTCCCTAGAGAGCTCCCTTCCCCCTGTGTGGCCAGGCCACCAGCAGCCTGGGCTGCGATTTTTAACGCTGGAGGCATTTCAAGCTCCAGCCACGGGGGTTTCTGGCAGGAAACATCCTGTGAGGAGGCAGCAAGCTCAGAGGTGCAAACTGTTCTTGGGCAAGCTTGAAAAAGACATTTCCTTCTCTGGAGAGCCAAACCCACCAGCGATGGCTGCAACAGCTGGGGCTGGAACCCAGCACCAATACAGAGCACTGTGCAAGGTAGGTGTGGCACTTGGTCCACCTGTTCGGCTTGGAAATCCTCCTAGATGCATTTGAGGGTTTAGCAACCACTTAAGGGTTTAGCAGCCACAGCTGGCCAGGAAAAGGGGAATTAAGGGCTGGGGGAGGATGGCGAAATTCAAGGCAGAGATGGGACACCATGACACCAAAGAGCCCTGGAACATGTCTGTGCTCCGTGGAAAGACATCTGGGAGCCATCAGCAGTGTAATAACAATGGTACATCTGTGAGCAAGGGCAGGAGCCCTCACAGCTGCAGAGCAACAGCCCTCGTGTCAGGAGAAGGGGCAGGGACAGGGATACGTGCCTGGGGCCAGCTAACAGCGTTCCAGTGACCAGGCACAGGTGACCCCAGCACCAGAGATGCTGGGAAGGAATCCTCACCCTGATCACAGAGTGCCCAGAGCAGCTGTGGCTGCCCCTGCATCCCTGGCAGTGCCCAAGGCCAGGCTGGACAGACCTTGGAGCAGCCTGGGACAGTGGGAGGTGTCCCTGCCATGGCAGGGAGTGGGGAGCAGGATGAGCTTTAAAGTTCCAACCTAAAACATTCTGTGCTTTTGAGATTTCACATTAGATTTGAGATTACTTTTCGTGCCGCGCACATTCATCAAACAATACAGAAAGTTTTGGCCCATCCATAACAAACTTTCCTAGGTCCAGGTAAAATATTAATGATGAGGATGATGATAATAGCAATTCCCTTATTCCAAAGTACCTCTTAGCCATGAGCAGGTCCTTCCTTCCAGGATGATGACTGCTGTGCTCCACCATTCTTCAGACCTTCCCCAAACACAAGCACACCGTGGGATTCTTGGAGCCATCCTGTGCAGGGCCAGGGCTTCAGTGATCCTTCCAGCTCAGGATAGTCTATGATTCTCTATCTCTCCAAACTCTTTTCTCACACCTTCCTTGGCCTCATCCAGCTCCAGGGCATCAGTGTGCCCCACGGGACCGTGCTCCCTCCAGATGTGCAAACCAGAGCACGACAGCACAGCTGCCCCGCTCCCCTTTTACACCACCCGGGCTCAGGGCAGGCTGCAGACACTGGGATGGTGGAGAGAGGCTTCTCCCTCGCTGCAGCAGCAGTTCTCCTCCAGCCATGCTCCCCGGGCCAGCCTGGTGTGTCAAAAACCAACGCCACGAGGCCCAGGGGAGGACAGGCAGCAGCTGGCGTGAGGATGGGCATGAATTATGGATGCGGGTGGTGCCAGCTCCGCGGGAGGAACGGGGAGGAAAAAGCAGAATGGGGCACAGAAACTGTTAAAGATCAAATGCTCCCACACCAAATCCAGCAAAAATTCAGAAATGTTACAAGCCCGCCTTGTTTTCCTAAGGAAAAGCAGGTGCCAGGTAGGGGTGGGAATGCTGGAAAAGTCAGCATTCAGGAAAAAGCAAACCTGTGATTGTTCTAACTTCCAGGCTGAAAAACAACAGTGCAGGGGAAAAGAATCAGCTAATTTATCTTAAGAGATGTTTCCTATTACACAACAGAAACTATACACAGACACTTTATAAATATCTATATTTCATATCTCAACATACCCACATGTAACTTTATATACATATAACATATATTATTATTCTAAATACCGTACATTTTTTTTTACACACTCACCCTTCTCTGTTGAATTTCCCAGTTCCTTTAAACACCCCTGGCAGGAGCTGGCAGGTGGACCCAAAGTGCTCCTTAGGATCCCTTCCAAGCCAAGTGCTGCAGCCAGCAAACCCTGGCGTGCTCCGGGTTGGGAAGAGACACAACCAGCCCGGGGGACATCAGGGAGGAGCTCCAAAACCATTTATTGAAACAGAACCAGCGGGAATCCACACCAATCCAAAGCTGGGCAAGCAGGAGGAAGGATGAGGTTTCGTAGAGGGGCACTGTGTTTCTGACCTTTTAAGCAGCCCCTGCATCCCATTCCACAGGATGCTGCCTTGGGATGGTAAAGGTTGGTTTTCCCTCCACTGGGGTGGCATAAAAATAAATCTGACAACTCATATACACACACATGGGCTGTGGGTTTTTTTTTTCCTGTGGAAAATATCGCTCTCTCAGTACTTACAATTCAGTAGCATTACACTTATTTTCTTTACTGACTGAAATTTCTGGTTTTTAACTGGAAACTTTGAGACTGGGAATCTGAAGGTACCTGAGAGGCCAGCACCCAGAGAAAACCAGCTTAGCAGCCAACCTGGGCATGCCTTGTACAGCACAGCAAAGCCCAGGGTGTTTGCTACGGGAGTTTTGACGTGGATCCCAAACAATGGGAACACCTGGGACAAGGGAAAGCTGGGGTGGGGAAGGACCAGAGCAACACGAGACCACCACACAGGGCTCGTTTTCCTTATGAAACAGGCAATATCTGTACAACAGCCACAGCAACAGGGGCCTGGCTGGGATGGTGGGGAATTTAATACCAGAGGTGAAAACCTTTTCTGTCTCTCTCTTTAGGACTCGTGTCCCTGTTGGATCACGCAGGTAAATGCAAAGCTTTGGTGAGGCTTTGGTTGCACTCGTGGGCTGAGCTGCAGCCACAGCTCAGCTCGCTCCAGCGCCCTGGGAAATCTGTCCTGCTGCTGTCCCTCCCCAGGCCAGGGACACCTCCACAGGAACAGCGCGTGGAGCAGGATGGAGGGAAGCTGAGAAAAAGGCAAGGACGCCCAGCTGAGCCAAAGCAACCAACACCAACAGCAGCGGCAGGATGCGCACAGCAGCGGGGAAGGTTTGTCATCTGCAGAGCGAAGGTGGCTCCTTCCCCAGGGACCAGTCCTGCTTTGTCCGCTCCTGTCTCTCTCCTAGAGGCAGAAGTCCCCCCTGGAGGCGTGAGGGGGATCTGGCAGCACTTCTGCCCGGGGCTGGGGCGGGCAGAGCCGTGCCAGGCTTCCCCCCAGCTCCGGCTGCTCTCGGGGCAGCCCCAAGGGAGAGCTGGGCAAACCGCAGCCGCTGCGGGGCTAGGAGAGAGGGAGAACAGTGGTGAGGCATTTCCCAGGGGGCTCTCAGCCCTGGCCTCGCAGATTCCGGGCACAGCAAACACCGAACCCGGAGCGGAGCAAGGCCCTTACCCTGTGCGTGCCCTCCTGGCCCGGGGCAGAGGCGTGTGTCCCACAGGAATCCCCAGGCTCCAGAGGGCTGCCCATGCTCCCGAAGCGCCCTGCAGCTGAGCTGGGGAAAGGGCGCTGGGGCGCAGAGGGAACAGGGCTCAGCTGCTGGTGGGGAAAAAGCTGGAAGGAAGGGGGAAACATCCCGGGGTACGGAGCCGTCTCTTGCCGGGAGTGCCCGGCACGGCGGAGCAGAGTCCCCTCCCCAGCCGGTCTCCACTGGGAGCCACCGCACGGCTCCTCCTGCTCCTCCGGGAGCAGCCCAGTCCCAGCACCGAGGGGCTGCTCCCAGAGCGGCACAAGGCGGGGCTGGCCCAGGGGGGCTCCCGGCTGCCCTGCTGGCTGTGCCAGGCCGTACCCCGGGTCCTCGTTCTCCGCCTGGCACAGGGCAGTGCCTCCCTGTGGGCTGGGGGACGTGCCTGGCACGGGACAGAGCTGCTGCCGTCCCTCCGGAGGGCTGGGGGTGTAGGGGAGAAGCTGGCTGCTGGCCAGGGCCGGGGGCCGGTCTGGCTCCGTATGGACCATGACCATTTTCTCATCCAGCAGCAGGAGCTCCAGAGCCTCAGCGCTCAAGCCCAGGCTCTCCAGAGCGCTGAAGAGCTCGTTGTTGGAACAGCTCTCGTCACTCGTAATCGAGAGCGAGTCCAGGGTGGCCGAGAGAGGATCCTCCCGCTGCAAATCCGGCGGCTCCGCTTCCAGGCTGTTCCCCCCTGAGGAAACTGGAGCCGTGCCCATGCTCCAGGCATTCCTTCCTGCATCGGGCAAGGACAGGTCCCCGAGGTGGGCAGCGCTGCTGAAGGAAGGGTGGCAGGCGCACGCAGCCTCGTCCTGTCGTGTCACAGCTCCCAGCAGAGACCCGGGGTCCGAGCCGCTCCTCCGGGAGTGCCCTCCGCGGCCGCAGGAGAGCTTCTTGCCCTCGCTGGGCTTCCCTTTGCTCTGGAAAGGGTCAGGGAAGCCCGGCAGAGGGTGAGCGCTTTGGTACAGGAGCGCCTCTCCTGTAGCAAAGGTGAAGGGAAGGTGCATGGACCGCGCCCGAAGGTGCTCTCCTCCTTCCTCGTCCCTGCGGGGCAGCAAGAGGACACCGCGTCTGACCCGGGCACAAACCCACCCCGCAAAAGCGCCAGCCACGGCCCCTCTGCTGCACCCAGCACGCATCCACGTACAAAAACAGGCACAAAACACCCACCTGCAGCATTAACCCAGCGTCACCCCGCGCTTCTGGGCTGGCCTTGCACACGGGGATGTCCCGAGCACCACCGAGCACAATACCCCACACCAAGCCGCTCCTTCCAAAGGCACGGGCAGCAGCCGCAAACCCAACTCCCTGCCCTGCTCAGCACGTCCCGGGATGCCCAGCCCAGCCCGGCACGTACACCAGGGGTCTCTGGGTGACCACGATGTGCTCGGGCTTGCCGTTCTTGTAGACGAGGCGCGCGTTGGCCTGCACCCACTTCCAGCGGTGCTCCTTGGTCAGCAGGCGGAACACCGTCAGCCCGCTCTCCCCCGTCCGCAGCACTGCCGGCACCAGTGGGGTTTGAAGATTTGTTCAGAAAATCAAAGTTTTAGTCAAGGGGAAGGGGTTTAGTTAGGATTCATCGGGGCAGGCAGAAGTACAGACAGCTGCTGGAAGGAACTAGACTTAATGATTAGCTAAGAGAAACTGGACTTAAGGTAGCGACCTCAGATCTGGAAAATTGATTACTCTGTCATTTATGCTTGCTTAGCTGTGCTTGCAATTAGGGATGAGACGGCCGACAAACGGACTTAAAAGAAATCATAAAAAATTGAGAATTAGTGCACCACGAAACTCATTTAAGGGTCGCAGATAAAAGGAATTGGAGGCACACCAAGAATCGTTAATATTAAAGGTGAAAAGTTTAAAGTGAGGAAGACTCATTTTACTTCATCATTTCGTGCCCACTCCCCAATTACAAGACCACCGACCCAAAACAAGGAACTCACCACGCATGCTTAATGAGTATTCGAGCTCATTTCCATACCAAGCGGGGATGAGAGGTTGTTATGAATATTACAATATTACATATTGTTATGAATATGTAATTGCATTGTGGATATTCAATGGTTTTGTAGATAAATAGGCTTTGGAGGGATCTGTGCTGCCCGACACTGAAATTAAACAAAGCACTTTCTAACCTTGGCGGTGGGAGAGTTTCTGCCGGGTGCGAGTTGAATATCAATATCAGATATTCAGAATCGAGTATCAGATTGATATTCACACTTAATAAACCAGTACCACGGATCCCTTCCAGCCGGGATGGGCGGGACAGGGCTGCACCCACCACGCTCCACCCCACGCTCCTGCGGTGACGGCAGCAGCAGGGCAGAGCATCCTGCGGGGAAAGAGGATCCCCGGTGCCAGCCGAGTGACCCGGGGTGGGGGAAAAATCTTACTCCTGACGTGGTTCTCGGCGCAGTAGAGCGCGTCGGCAGCGTGGACAAACTGGTAGCCGGTGCCGCGGGTGCGCAGCTCCGCCTCGGTGTAGCCCAGCACGGTCCTCCCCCTGCGGGACAGAGAGCGCGCCCGGCTCAGAGGCAGGGCCGGGCAGGGATGGTGCCGCGGGGCACGGGGAGCCCTGCCGCGCCTACCTGGCGTCGCACGCCAAGGGGGTGAAGTCCAGCTTGTGCTTGGTCCTGAAGATCGTGTTCTTGGTGCGGAGCTGCAGCGGGGACGGGGGCTGCAGGGGCGTGGAGATGGCGAACAGAGCGAGCTGCGGGGGCGGGCCAGAGCCCTCGGAGCACCTTTTGTTCTGCCCCTGGAGGAATTTCAGCCTGCCTTGAAGGTTTAAAGCCTGGGAAGAGAAGAAAAGCTCAGCGTCAGGCAGAAGGGTGGATGGGGAGGGAAGTGAAGGAGGAGAACGGGAAGCAAGGTGTCTGCCTGCAGAGCTGGTGTAAACAGAATCATCAAATCACAGCGTGGTTTGGATTTGGACCTTAGGAACATCTCATTCCAACCCCCCTGCCATGGCAGGGACACCTCCCACTGTCCCAGGTTGCTCCAAGCCCCAATGTCCAGCCTGGCCTTGGGCACTGCCAGGGATCCAGGGGCAGCCACAGCTGCTCTGGGCACCCACCCTGTGCTCTCCAGCGCAGAGAGGAGCAGGGATGATCACCACCTCCTTAAGACATGCTTTTAACAGAAAAACCAAGCAAAACACGTGGGGGAAAAGCACTTTTGTTCCAGATTCAGCATTTCTGAGAGGAGAGGAACAAAACCCACAGGGAGAGGCTGGAGAGGCCGAACCTACAGAAAACAGGGAAAGTCTCCTTGCTGAGACAGGCAGGTGCTGCACGTGGCAGAAAGGAGCACTGGGTCTTCCCAGGGGGCTGTTCCCGTGGGTTGGCAGGGACCCCTCTCCTGCTGTGGAGGGGCTGCACTCACCAGGAAGCCAGAGGAATTATCCAGGAGGCAGCGGAAGCGGCACACGAAGCTCCTCTCCAGGAAGGAGCTTTCTGGGGGCAGCTGCTCCGGCTTGTGGACGACAGCAGAAGAGCCAAGACTCTTCCCCTCTGTGGAAGAGAGGGACTGAGGGAGGATCAAGCAAGGATTCACCGCAGTGAGGGCTCGAGCTCCCCAGCACTGGGCACTGCAGCAGGTTTGCAGAGCACAGCCACAGAAACCGGGGAGAAGCCACGAGATTTGGAGGAAGCCAGGGCCTGAGGAACGTGGGCACACGTGGTGACGGGGAGCTGGGCTGCCAGCAGCATCCCTGGGGAGCTGCACACCCAGCAGCATCCCTGGGGAGCTGCACACCTCGTGCCACCCAGGATGCCAGCCTGCCTTTACCTCCTGGAGCAGGCTCCCCCTCGGGAGCGCGCGGGGCCCAGCGGAGGTTGCGCCTGAACTCCGGCTGGTCCTCGGTGTGGATCAGCTCGAAGATGCTCTGGTGCATGACATCTGTCTGCAGGGGACATGGTGAGCTCTGCAGGCTGTCCCCAGCTCTCCTGTCCCACCTGGGAACAGCCTGGCATGGCCCTGCTGGGTTTTATTTTAACCCAGTTTCCTTGGTGCTTCCCAGGGTCCTGCCTAAGTGAGGTTGGAGATTTTCCTCCAGAACTGATGCTGGTGGGAAGAGAGAGCACGTCTGGCTCTAAGGACTCCTTGCCCATGTGGGGCCTGCCCTGCTCCCCCTAAATCCTAAAGAGCCAACACAGCTTCCCTGCGACATCCCCAGAACTCAAAATCCTAGTGCTGACTTAAGAGATGAGATGAAAACACGGATGAAAACACCAAGGTACCTCTGGGCTGATGAAGTCCCTTGTCACCCAGCAGTGACCACGCCTGCCAATACAGGGTCCAAATCCCCGAGGCCGAGGAGAAGCCTCAGACAGCCCCCAAGACCCTGAGACCCCCTCCCCTCCCTGCAGGGAACGGGGGCTGTTCCCCACTCCCCGCAGCGAGTCAGGGTCCCACCCACCTGGTGGAAGCCCAGGTAGTCCTGGATGGTGTGTGAGGAGTAGAATATCAGCCCTTCCGAGGTCACCACCAGCACGAAGCCGTCGAGAGCCTGCGGGAGAGAGGACGTGGGCAGGCTCGGGCCAGCAGCAGGACACTGGCCACCCCCAGCCGGGCTGGCCCAGCTAGCAGGCAGCTGAGCCACCACAGATGGGCCCCCGAGGTCACACAGCTCTTCCACGGAGCTGCCCGAGGGTATCCCAGCCCAGACTGATGGAAACCTGTGCTTCCATCCTGGGAGCGCTGGCTCAGACTCAGCTTTGCACATGTGCCCTCGTCCTGGGCAAGGAGCAGATGAAAAAGCTCTGGAGTGCTTGCAGGGTGAAACTTCTCATCTGAGTTTCAGAAACACAGACTCTGCTGCTGCTCCCAGGAGTGCAATGGCAAATGGCAGTGGCTGCTCAGAGCAGGAGGCTTTTGTACCTTTTATCAACCAATTAACAACTTCTGCGTGTTCTGTTCTGTCTCTAAAACCAGTGGGTATCCATTTTATTGATATGTCTCTTCTACACTGAGTTCTTTCTACCAATTAATAAATCACAGGAACTTAGGTCAGAGAAGAAAGGAAGAAGAAGGAGAAGAAAAGAGAAGAAGAAGAAGGAGAAGAAGGAGAAGAAGGAGAAGAAGAAGAAGGAGAAGAAGGAGAAGAAGGAGAAGAAGGAGAAGAAGGAGAAGCTGACAGCCTGGATTCTCCATGTTGTCTCTATATAATATACAGAGCAAAATCTAAACCTACAACTGCACACTCTGTGGCACACTGAACAAAAAACCTTTTTCATTTCTCTGATGCTTTCAAGTCCTCCCAAAAGCGAAGGGAGCTTCTCCCACCAGCTTAGGTCACAGGCTAAGCTATTTTGAGGAGCTCTGGTCCCCATGGGGACACCCTGGCAGCAGGAAGCAGCACCCCTCCGGAGGGCAGGGCTCCTGCAGTGGGGGCCCTGGGGCTTTTCAGAGCCCAAACCATCCTGCACCACTGACCTGGCAGGGAAGGCTGCCCTGGCCTGCTTCCCCCACTTCATGAAGCACAGACATCAGCACTAATTAGGGCCTGGCGTGCAGTCTCAGCCCAGTCCAGCTATTGTTGCTGCCAACTCCTGTTCCATTGTCCAGGCCAGTGTTCCTCCTCCCTCCCCATCCCTTTATTCCGGGCACAAACGCTCTCTCTATTTACTGGGGCTGGTCTCAGTGTGTGGGAATCTGCTGCAGAGGTTAATTAGTGCTGCCAAACGCACTTTAACCCTTTGAGCAGCTTCAGGAGGAGGAGGAGGGGAGGGGAAGAATCAGAGTGGACCGAGAGACAAAGGATGTTTGGCCAGGGGGAAGGGTGTTTGTAAGTATGCAGGAATATTTCCTTGGTGGGGCAGAGGCAGGATCTGAGCTCCTGCCATACACAGAGATGAGATGAGCCCTGAGAGGAAGTGGGAGCAGCTTTTACCTCTAAAAGGATGGTACCCAACCACTTTGGCACCTCTAAAAGGACAGTACCCAGCTACAGGAGGGGCTGACAAGCAGGACACCAACCCCCAGCAAGCCCTGCTGAGCAGCTGTGTTGTATCCTGAGGGAAAACTCACATTTTTTGGTCGCTAACCAGAGCTCCTCAGCTCTCAGGCAGGCTGGTAATTCCACTTGGATGGGAGCTGGGGCTGCCCAGCACGCTCAGGCCGTGCTGGAGGACAGCCAGGCAGGCAGGGACAGTGCAGGGACAGCAGACCTGTGTCCCCGTGGGACCTCACACTGCCGGAGCCCCTGGCACACTGACACACGAGGGTGCAGAGGCAGAAAAGATGAATCCCCATGCTCATAAATCCAGTCCATTTACATATGGACTGTTTACAGGTGGCAGGTTTTCCCCAGGAACAATGGGAAAAGCAGGGAAGGAGCAACACAGTTTCTGCCCCAGTGATCTCTGGAGGTCTTAAATCTCTGCCCAGGGAGAAGCACAGCGAGCTGCACCACACAGATCACAAATCACTGCCACCGGCAACACAGCAGCCTGGTTTGGGGGAAAAACTCCAAGGAGCTGCAAGAGGGACAAGAGGAAGACCCCGTGAAGGCTTTTGTGAAAGGCACTAACCTGTAGGAGCAGCTCTCCCTCTGGCACTGCTGCCCAGCCCGGAGCTGGTCCGGTGCCACAGTCTCCATCCCTCTGGGCTTCCTTGGCACCAGGATTCCTCAGGCTGACTGCAGCAAGGAAAGGGAAGGGACATCAGTGCTGCAGGGACACACTGCCACGGCAGCTGGAATGCTGCAGGGCAGGGCAGGGCAGGGCAGGGCAGGGCAGGGCAGGGGAAGCCAGCAGGCACTCACAGCCCCTCACGAGAATCGATTTTAACAGGATGTTTCCTCACCCCTCGACACCCTCCATTGTTTTGGTCTGGGTGGGGTTTTCTCCCCTACTCCTTTCGCCCCGGTTTTTAACAACCTGCAGGCAAAAAGCAGTAAAATCCAGGGATCCTTAAAGCAGGGGGGCACGGGCAGGGTAGAATTATGGAATTGTTGAATGCCAGGATTGAGCACAACCATTCCCCCAGCACTGCCAAGCCCACCACCAAAGGATGTCCCCAGGTGCCACCTCCACAGGTGAACTCTTCCCGGGACAGTGAAGCCACCACTGCCCTGGGCAGCCTGGTCCAGTGCCTGACCTCTTCTGTGCAGACATTTCTCCTAATGCCCAAACTAAACCTGCCCTGGCACCACTTGGGGCCTTTTCCTCCTGTCCTGTCCCTTGATCCCCAGGAGCAGAGCCCAGCCCCCTCCTGTCAGGGACTTGTGCAGAGCCACAAGGTCCCCCTGAGCCTCCTTTTCTCCAGCCTGAGCTCCTTTCCCAGCTCCCTCAGGGATTCTCCAGCCCTTCCCCAGCTCTGTTCCCTGCCCTGGACACACTCCAGTCCCTCTGTGCCTTTCTTGTTGTGAGGAGCCAAAATTGAACATTCAAGGTGCAGCAATGCCCAGCACGGGGGAACAGTCACTGCCCTGGCCTGGTGGCCACACCGTGGCCACCCTGACCACCTGGGCACACGCTGGCCAGCAGCAGCACAAGCCCACCCTAACCAGGAGGCAGTGCAGCAAACCCCAGGGTGAGGAAGGTGCCATTCTGAGGGACACAGCTCAGCCAGCCATGTCTCCTTACAGTTCAGCAGCACAGTGGGCTTGCCCAACCAAATTAAGGCAAGCCACAGCTCACAGTGGGATAAAAACAACACGGAAAACACAGGGATGCAGACACAGAGAGCCGAGGTCTGACAGTGGCCCATGCACAAGCCACACGCATGAGGGGATCTGGCACTCAGCCAGACTGGAGGGTGTGCCTGTAAATTCTGCTCTGCACTCCCCAAGAGAACAAACCCTGGGCGTATTTCGGTGTGGACAGTAATTAAAGGGTACAATGACAACCTGCCTGTGCAGGACAGGCCTGTTCAGAGGGGAGAGGAGCTCACAGGAAAGCTGGGAAGCCTTTGCCAGCACCATGAGGACAGAGGACAGAATTTGGCTGCTGGTGAACCACTGGGACCCGGGAGGAAAGGTGTGAGGCAGCAGCTGCAGCACCACTGCAGCAAAAGCTCTCTTGGATCTGCCTTTCCCAGCTCCTGGGCTGCATGTGCCAGGCTCAGAGGCGATGGGAGCATCGAGGGGACCCTGGAAGCGACAGGACAGCGAGACAGAAGGCAACAGCCACCAGCACACAAAGCAAACCAGGCTCTGTATCAGGCTCTGCTCGCCCTGTGCTCTGCCAAAGCAGCTGCTGAAACTCAGCTCCTCCATCTCCGTGGGGCTGATCCTGAAGGATCTCGGGTGCTGCAAAACGTGGATGTGCCAGAGCCAGGCTTTGGGGACAAAGCTCTCCCCCCACCAGGCACAGAGCAGCAGGAGAGCTGTGGTGTGTGTGGAGCAGGTCTGTGCCAGCACCCTTCCAGCCACTTGCTTTTCCCATTGCTGGCAGCAAAATGCGGGAGCTATGAATTATTAAAGGTCTCCAGCCCTCCTCCTCCTCCCAGCCTGGTCAAAACAACCCTGGCTGACAGGAGAGCAGCTGAAGGTGCTGCCCTCTGCTCAGGGCTCTGCTTTAATGGCTTGGTGTCGCCCCTGCAAAAGGAAATCTTGATCCCAGCCCCTAAGAACAGGCTTTGCTCTCGGCATCCGGGCTGTGGGGCCAGAATAAACACACCAGCAGCAGAGGATGTGTGCAGCATCATCCCTGGGGATGTGTGCCACCAAACAGGACCCGGCCACCGCGCTGTGAGGGACAAATCAGACTTCCCGTGGAGGTTTCCTCAAGGACTTCACCAAAGAGGGCCCTTCCCACCCCAGGATGCCCAGAGATGAGGAGCTCTTGGCTGCGGCCACGCCGGGCTGGCGTCCCGCCCGGTGTCCCCCGGCTTTGTGTGCCCATAAAGAGCCCCGTGCAGCCCCTGGGGTCAGGGCTCAGCAGAGCTGCCGCAGCACATCAGGCTGACGGAGCAGAAGGAGCCAGGGAACCTCCGCATCCTCCCTGCTGCCTGCATCCCGCGGCGCCGGGAAAGGTGGGACACGCTTCCCACAGCACGGCGCTCGCCTTCACCCAGGGCAGCACCTCCGGGGGCAGCCTTGGGGTAACTGAGAACAGGCACCAGCAGGAAAAAAGAGGGGACCCTGAAGGAGAGAAGTGGCTTTTCCTGGGAAGCTGCTCCACGTGGTGCCGGCAGGGACACCTCGCTGCCTTCCCGGGCTTGCCGGCGAACTCCTGAACCTGCAGGAAATCCCTGCACCACCGAGCGGGAATTAACATTTTTGAGAGGATCTCTCCCAGCCCCCTTCCCTCCGGGCGGCAAAAGCTCCCGCTGGGAGCAGAGTTCCACATCAGCCACTGACTGTGGAAGGAGGAAAATGGAACAACTGGAATGCCAGACCTGCTCCAGGTGTTGATGCGGGAGAAGGAAGCCAAACTGCCTCCTGGCTCTTCGGGAGCTGCAGGAGAGGCTGCACTGTCTGCATGGCCACTGAGCAGGCCAAGGAGAGGGGAGAGAGAAGGATTTTGGGAATGGTGCTCCCTGCAAGCCTTCTGCCAAACACCCCAGCCCGTACCATGGATGGAAGGATGGATTGGTTTCTGCCTTAGATCCACCTCTCTCTTCTTGTCATTTGTGCCAGTTCCCCGCAGAGCTGGTCCTGCCTCACGGTGAAGTCTCTGCTCCCACCAGTGGATCTCCAGCTCTGCCTTTCTCTCCTCCTGCTCCTTCCTGCCCACAGGCAGAGGAACCTGCGGCTCTGCTGCTTGGCACACCTCCCTCACATCGTATAACCCCTCAAAACAGGTTTTTATTGCTAGTAAGAGGGAAAATATTGGAAATTTAGAAAACATCGTGGAAATGGAGAGGGCAGTGGGCACAGATTTGCTGATGCCAGGCCACAGTGCCCTCTTCTCCCTGCCTTGCTGAACCCTCGGCTGGGTTCTCCCCAGCGCTGCTCAATCCTCCAGCCCCTGGCAAATACTTCCTGACTTCCCATTTGTTAATTCCTAATGGACACTGCGGTTCTTACTCCGCTTCCTACCTGCCGCAGCTCCCTGGTGGCAAAAACTTTCATTAAACAGATGAATTATTCATCCCCGCCCGAATGGTGTGGATCCCCCCACTTTCCGACAACGCCCGTGCTTAATAATGCATGGCCTCTCGAAAGACCTCGCGGTGCTTTTAGAAGCGGGGAGGCCTCGCCTGCGTGGAGCTTTTGGTTGTGTCACTGGGGTCTCAAAGGGAGAAGTCCTTTGTGCAGGAGTTTAAAGCAGGACCTGCTGGATTTTCCTTCCTCCCGCAGCACCGGGAGCTGTTTGAACCTTCCCTCTCCCTCTGCTGCTCCCTCGGGAGATTTAGTGTCCCTCACAGAATGGTTTGTGTGGGAAGGGACCTCCAACACCACCTGTGGACCTTCCACTAGACCTAGGAAGGATCACTCCAGCCCAAAACCTCAGCCTGGAGTTTCTTCCCAGCTCTGCTGCCCTGCCTGCCTTGGCAGGAGGCTTGGCACAGCCCAGCTGCTGGTGGGCAGCAGAGCAGGCAGCCCCAGGAGCCCTCTGCAAACCCCAGGGAGCTCCCACAGCTTCCTGCCAGCTGCTTTCCCGGGAGAGAAGTCAGGGAAAAACACCGGGCAAGGACAGCAGGCAGCAGGAAAGCTGCCCGCCTAAGGGAAGTCACAAGACTTCTCCAGCTTAAATTGCTCCTCCGAGCTCAGCTCATTACCTAGGCAATTAGGAGAGCACAGTGATCACAGGACTGGGCTTTGTTGTTCTTAAACCAACCCTGAGGCTTCGCAAGAGGCTCCGGAGGAGGGAGGGCGGACAAGGGAAGGGACGAGCAGCCTTAGTCCCACACTCCCCAGCCCAAGCCCTCATCCCTAAGCTGAGGTTTCAGGGGCACAGTTATGATAATTACATACGATATTTTATCTATGATAATTCCAAATTATCATAGATATCATATTTTGTCTGTGATAATTACAAATTAAAAGCACTTTTCCAGCCTGACCTGACTGCAGCTCAGGCACTTTTTGGGCCATCACAGCTCCAGCCATAACAATCCGGATTCACATTCACTGTTCAAAGGGCGAGGCTCACATCCACCCCACAGCAGCCACCTAAGAGCACTCTGGGAAAGCCCCCAAGCCCTTACCATCCACAGGAATGTTATCTTTTAAAGGTACACGGGAGAGAAAAACTGCTGAAGTGTTGCATGCACAACCTTAAGGTTCCATATAGGACAGCCCCGTGCGGAGCTCAAACCCAAAACAGCTCTGATCCACAATCACAGACTGTGCAGCCAACAAACATTTCCGTGGCCACAACATGTGCCAGGGTGTTTGCCTCCTCTCCTCCCACCTGAGGCGAGCCCAGAGGTCCAGGCAGGATGCATCTGCCTTTCCAAGGGTTCCCACCTCATTGCTGTGGGGCTCAAACAAGCAGCTCCTGGCTCCTGGCCTCTCCCTACCGCTCCTCCTACAGCTCACAAACCCTGGGCTGGATCCAGAGCACCAAGCGAAACCCCAGAGGTCAGTCGCAGGTCTGTGACAGGCACAGGGCGCCCTGGGGACACCCAGCTGGCCCCCAGGGGCAAGTGAGTGCCCAGCAGGGGCTACCCCCACACAGCAGATGCAGGATTTCCCATTCCCGCTGTGGGATGGGAAGCAGGGCGGGGATGACCCTCTCAGCACGCTGCAGGAACGAACCGCGAGAGACACTTCCCCGAGGTGAGCCCCTGTGACACTGACCTCCCACCGGGAGTTTAAGTGGCCCGGGCGAGGCAGATGGTAGCCAACAGCCATGTCACAAGGTGCCTTGGAGGCATCTTCTTCTTTTGACCAGAAACCCTCACGCAGAGCGAGACAGCAAACCTTCCCCTGGAGCTTCTTCCCAAGGGAGGGGTTAGAAGGGGAGCAGCCCCACCAGGCAGCAGGGGATCAGCTGCTGGCACAGGGCTGCTCTGAGAGCTGGGGACAGGGAGGTGCCCTGCAGCACTGTCCCACCTCCACCGAGCCCCACGTGCTGGGAGAGCCTGGCTGGAGTGGTGAATGGGAATGAAATACACTTGTTCAAAGAAATAAGGCATCTGGGAGGGCTGTTGTAGAGGGAGGGAGCTGGATGGGAAAGGTACAAGCCTTTAAACCACCTGGAGCTGGTGTCTCCTCGGTTTGGAAGCCAACCTCGGCTCCTTTTTGTCCCTCCTGGCCCAGGTGCTGGCTGCTGGTCAGCAGGAGGTGGGTGTGGGATGGGCTGGACCTCACCAGTCCCTGGCAGGACACCTCTCCCAACATCTCCATCGCTGCTGCCCTTCCTCAGCTCACCTCTTTGGTGGTGAGGCAGCACCTGTGTGAACTTGGGATGGCAGAGTCGGGCACTGGGGGAAGGGAAAGGCACCTGGGAATCTCACAGAGGACAGAGGTGCTGCTCCATCACTGAGGGAGCCTCTTCCACCCCACCACGGATCAGGAGGAGACCCTGGCTGAGCTCCCCCAGAGCTGCTGAGCACACGTGGCCAGCACCCAGCGCTGAGCTGCTGCCTGCTTTGTCACACCAGAGGGACTTTGGGGGGAAAAAAAGTGAGTGGAATCAGTGTGGACAAACACACAGGGGATGCTCCTGTCCCTCTCTCCTCCAAGGACCTGCAGAAAGCCACCAGGGTGGCAGCAGAGTCACCAGCACATCAGCCTGGGAAGGGTTGGGCTGGAGAAATAACCCTGCTTAGCAAAGACAGCGCTGGGTGAGCTCCAAAGATTGAACAGCACAACACTGAGCAGCCTTAAATCCTCTGATCCCTGTCACCCCAGCGCAGCACACCTCTAGCTGTGCCCCCAGGCAGCAGGGACAGCTTCACTTTGGGCCGCAGAAAGTATAAAAACCCTCATGTCCCAAGGAAAAACCCAACTTCGTGAAAAGCAAAGACCTCTAAGCCCCTTCAAACTTCCCCCTACATCAGCCATGCGTAAGCCGAGGTGCTGAAATGATGTTAAAAACGATTAATAATTAATAAATCGATAATTATTTATTTATTCTGGCTGGGGACGGGCTGGCATAAACCTGCTGGGTGAATTGCTGTCAGCGACCGTGGGCAACACCTGAGACCTGCTCCAGCTGCTTCTCCTCACAATCCATGGCAGCACAGCCCAGATTTTATCCTTGCTTTCCCTCCATCTTCTTTCAGGGAGTGCTCGAGCAGGGGTGACAGGCAGGTAAATAAATAAAGTCACTTAAAAATCAATTGATTTTCGTTGATGAGCTTGCCCAGAGCTCCACTTAAGCTCTCTCCCAGGCCATTCCTTTCCCAGCTCACCCACTTGGCAATGCTTAAAGCGGGGTTAAAAGAGAGTGGAAAAGGGGAAAAAAAAAAAAAAAAAAAAGGAAAAAAAAAAGGAAGCCTTGAATATATTCAATGAGAAACCCTGACCTGAAAACTCAGCATTTTTGAGCCACTGCTACTCCAGCAGGAAAACCCAGGGATGCCTCAGTGCTGCTCCTCCAGCAGGAGGTGGGTGTGGGATGGGCTGGACCTCACAAATCCCTGGCAGGACACCTCTCCCAACACCTCCATCCCTGCTGCCCCTCCTCAGCTCACCTCTTTGGCTCTGCCTCGCCCTCCCGCAGAATCCGGAATTTTCTGCTCCAGCAAAACCCACCAACAAAATCGACTTCACCTCCCCAGATCCCTCCGAGCCCGGCAGCCTCCACAGCGAGGAAATGTGGGTTAGAAAGAGGGGAAAAGGCAGTTCTGGGGCGAAGGAACCAAAATTCCAGGGCAGGTAAAGGACAAAATATTCGGGGGGAGGGGGAAAGAGAATTCCAGGGGGACACGGCAAAATTCCAGAGGGAGGTAAAGAGAGGAAAGACACAAAATTCGAGGGGGTAAAAACACACAGAGATCTGAGGTGAAAAAAAAAAAAAAAATCGTGTGGGAGAGAGCCCCAAAATTCGAGGGGTGGGAGGGGAGGGAAAGAAGCCAACCCCAAAATTCGAGGGGGGGAAATACACAACAAAAACAACAGCAAGATTCGAGGGGGAGAGGGAAATGCCACAAAATTCCAGGCGGAAGGAGGGAATCAATTTCAAGGGGAAAAAAAAAAAAGGCAAACAAGAAATCGAAGCTGTTAGAGAACACAAACACCCGAGGGCGGAAAACCCACAAAATTCAAGGGAAAACCTGTCAAAATAGGAGGAGGGAAACACAGGAGGCGGGAGGGAGGAATCCCACAAAGATACAAAATCCCTGAAATTTGGGAAGGAACCCCCAAAAATTCTAGGGGATAAAAAACCCCCCACGATTTTGGGAGGTTAAAAAAAAGGAGATTTTGGTGAGGGAAACCCCATAAAACTCTAGGGGGAAAAAAAACACTAAAAATTCTAAGGGGAAAAGTACTCTGCGGAGGGAAACAAACACACGAAGTATTTCGGAGAGAGGGGGAGGGAAAGGAATTGCCGAGGGGTGCAAGAACATCCCGGGAGGAGCTGCCACGGCTCCAGCGGGTAGGGAGGAGAGGCAGGACACCATTCCAGGAGGGAATCCCGGGGAGGCAGCGCGGGGGAAGCGCTGCCCATCCCTTACCGCCGAGGAAGCTCCTGGCTCGCAGGAAGCCGGCGCTGAGGCGAAGCACCGAGAGCTTGTCCAGCCCGGCCAGCACGTCGGGCGGGAAGGGCAGCAGCCCCGCCAGCCGCTCCAGCTCCCGGTTCAGCCGCTCCCGGTGCCGCTTGGATGCGTTGGAGCCGCCGCCTTCTCCCGGGCCCGGCGGCCGCGTCCTGCCGGGCACAGCCCAGTTAGAGGCGAGGGGGAACACCCTCGGTCCTTCCCTGGCCCCCTCAGCCCTTCCCCACTTACCGGGGAAGGGACAATCCCTCCGTCCTTCCCCAGTTACGGGGAAGGGACAATCCCTCCGTCCTTCCCCACTTACCGGGGAAGGAGGACCCGCTCAGCCCTTCCGCGACCCCTTCAGCCCTTCCCCGGCCCCCTCGGTCCTTCCCTGGCCCCCTCAGCCCTTCCCCATTACCGGGGAAGGGACAATCCCTCGGTCCTTCCCCACTTACCGGGGAAAGGAAAATCCCTCGGTCCTTCCCCAGTTACCGGGGAAGGAGGACCCGCTCAGCCCTTCCGCGACCCCTTCAGCCCTTCCCCGGCCCCCTCGGTCCTTCCCTGGCCCCCTCAGCCCTTCCCCACTTACCGGGGAAAGGAAAATCCCTCGGTCCTTCCCCAGTTACCGGGGAAGGAGGACCCGCTCAGCCCTTCCCCGACCCCTTCAGCTCTTCCCCGGTCCCTTCAGTCCTTCCCCGACCCCTTCAGTCCTNTCGCGCTCTTCCCCGACCCCTTCATTCCTTCCCCGACCCCTTCAGTCCTTCCCCGACCCCCTCAGCTCTCCTCCAGCCCCTTCAGCCCTTCCCCAGTTACCGGCGAATGGGGACCCCTCGCTCCTTCCCCAGTTACCGGAGAAGAGGGACCCGCTCAGCCCTTGCCCGACCCCTTCAGCCCTTCCCCAGTTACGGGGGAAGAGGGACCCCCTGGTCCCTTCTCCGGTCCCCTGGTCCCTTCCCCGGCCCCCTGGTCCCTCACTCACGCCCGCGGCACCGGCTTCCTCCGCCTGCGCCCCGCGTACATGGCCGGGCCGGCAGCGCTGCGGCCGCCGCTGCCTCGGGGAGAGAGGCAGCGAGAGTGGGAAATGCAGCG
>VZTN01003403.1:78221-99085 GCA_013400515.1 Erpornis zantholeuca | reverse complement strand
GGTGATGAGGGAGATTTGGGGTGGGAAAATGGGGTGTGGGTGGGATAACGGGGGGGTGGGGGTATGGAGGTATTGATGGTGGGGTGCTAATGGCTCCAACAGTCCGCCTGGCGCTCTGCTAGGGCTGCACAGAGTGTTCTCCCAGGCGCAGAGGCGACAAACCAGGCTTGCAGGTAAGGGAAGAGGCTGGCAAGAGGCACATCCTGCGGTGAGGGGCAAGTCTTTATCCTGCCAGTGTCCCCCCTCACGTAGTGGCTCAGTGTGAGAACTCCGCTCCCAGGTACGGGGACAGACACACGCAAGGTGAGGGTGCCCGTCTCGCCTGATGGGCCGTAATTAACTCAGCCACGCTGGCTTGGAGACAGCTGCAACACCTCAGAACACCTCGAGGGCCCCCGAATGTCCCGCGATCCACAGAAACACCCAGCGCGAAGCTGGGAGGCACAGGGGATGTTCCCATGTATGATCCCCACGGTGTAACCCCCGCGGACCTGGTGTCTGTGCACTCCCTCCCTTCTGCACTCGCTGGATGGAGTCTGCAACCTGCACCTCGGCAAGGCACCGAGAGGACTCGGGGAGGGTCAGTGAACATCACTGACATCCACGAAGGAGCGGTGGTTTTTTTCTGCTGGGTCTGTTTCTCTGTCGCTTTCTCCCCCCCCTGCTCCTATCTTTTCCCCGTCTCCCCCTCACGCTTTCAGTTAAATAAAAACCCATCCACTCGCCCAGCCAGCACCAGGGCCGGGCTGTGCTCAGTCAAGGAGGAAATGCAGAGACGCGGTCTCGGGTCAAAACAAACATCAGCGCCCATACAAAGCAAATCGCCTTTTAATTCATCGCCAGACACAGGGGTGAGGCTCCGGCCAGCTCTTTTCTCCTCGGCACCTCCCGGCTGCCACCGGCAGCACAAAGAAACCACGGAGCGGAAAATGAGACGCTGCCACCAGAGCAGGCTTTATGTGCACGGCCACGAGGTACAGGGAGATCGGGCAGCAGGGACAGCACAGCGCAGGGGGGTCTGTCACGGCCACAGGCAGCAGTGCCCCCGCCCCAAGCCCCATCTCTTGCAGGGCTGGGAGCCCCTGGTGTGCCCCAGCACCCTCTCACAGGTGCCAGGACAACAGAGGCTGCTGAGCAGAGTCCCTCCTGCTGCTTTTTGGATCCGAATATCTTGTCCAGTCAACTCCTTGCCCCATCCGAGGTGCTCCTCCGGGCCACTTCAGAGGGCTCCAGCACGTTTCAGCATCGCTCTGCTCCCAGCCTGAAGACAGGAGCTTGACCTTTCCCAGGCCCCATCAGCCGAGGCAAAGCTGGACACGAAGGAAGAGACCCAGGGAGAAGAGGGCACTCCAGGACATGTGAGCTTGCTGCTGGCCTCGCACTAATTACCTGATCTAATGAGCTCCATAAATGCTTAACAGTGGTGTGCGAGGCAGATGTGATGCTCAGGGTGATGGGTGCATGAGGGGAAGGTGTCACTGTCCCCAGGCACTCTCATCTCTCTGACCCAATGTTGCAAGCCAGCATGGTCTCAAATCCACCCCCAGTCATTGCTTTTTTTGTGGGTTTCCCTGATGGATCTGGGAGAATTTGCCCCACGGTGGGGAAAACAACAATTAATTCACATCTTAGGGCACAAATATAGAAAAGGAAGGGAATTCAACAAAGCAGCTGTGCTGGGCTGCAGGACAATGGTTTGAGGGGCACCAAGTGGGTCTGGAGAGGCACCAAGTGGCCACTGCATCCCTCCCTGCCTTTCCTTCTCGCTGCTTTGGCAAAACCACACGGGGAGCCCCCAGCGTTCCTCTGCCCCATGGCACTGAGGAGCACAGGAGAGGGAGGCAAGCACAAGCCAGTGACAAACCCAAGGGCAGCTTGGCCAGACCTCCCCACCCTGCATCCCAGAGAGGTCGCAGTGGCCTGGTACCCACCTCTCCCAAATTCCCTTGGGAGGCTGCTGGAGAGCCCAAACCCCTGAGGTGCCTCCCCTCCCACCGAGACCCTCCAATGCTGCTGAGCTTCTCAAAGCTCCTGGGAACACCTTTTCCAAAGGACTGGGGCGGTCCCTGGAGGAGATGGAGAGCGCAGGAGGGAGAGAGGCTCAGGCAGGCAGAGATGATGCAGGGGAACCAAACAGCAACACGACAAGGGTGGTCCACACACGGGAGATGAGGAGAAACAGCAGCTCCACCTGCAAGAGGCTGCCCCACGGGGCACAGGGATGTGCCAGCAGGCAGTGTCCTTCCTGGGACCCAAGAGCCCACAAGCCTCCCCAGTGGCACAGCTGCATCTCCCTGAAAGACTCCTCACGGAACAGAAAGCCCAAACCACTTCATCTCAGAGTGCCTGACAGCGCTGGAAGACAAAATCCTGAGAGACCAGGGAGCACGGGGTGCCACTGGCAGGCATGGGAAGAGCTCACAGCTGCTGGTGGCTTTCCAAGCCAGGCTCCTGGTGGGCAGCGAGCTCCAACCCAGGCTGCCCGCGGAGGATGGCGTGGCCGCACCCCTTCCACACCCCTCGGTGCCCTCAGGTCCTGCAGCCCTCGCACCTCACCTTGAGCTGGATCTCGCAGGCGCAGAGGGGCTGCCCAGCCGAGCAGGGAACCGATGGGCAGCCCTGCCCCGAGCACGGGGGTGCTGCTGCTGCGCCCACCCTCTCGGGGAGAGCTGCCGAGCACCGCGGAGCCGAGCCCGGCGAGGGGCGGGGGGCTCCGGGGTGGCTCTCGGCGGGGCAAGGCAAAGTGCCCGGCGGCTGGGGAAGGGGTGCTTCGGGAGCATCCCTCAGGAAGCTGCTCCCGTGCCCGAAAAGGCTATTTCCGTACTGGCACTGGGGCAGCACGGCGCGCTCCACGTGGTGGGCGCCGGGATCCGCGCTGTGGGGCACTGGGCCTGCCCCATGGCTCCTCGGAGCCGCCTGCGGGAGCCACAGCGGTGAGAACCACTTGTCCTCCCGCAGCACTGCCTCTTCCCCTTCCCAGGAAAAGCTGGGCTCCACCTGGGCTGCCAGGGGCCTGGCTCCTAAGGGTGCTGGTGTGGGGAGAGCTGCCTCCACACCACCGAGGGTCCCAGCCCCGCAGAACAAGGGCTCGGGCAAGCCCTGGGCAGCGCAAGGAATGGACTGGGAAGGGGGTGGCAACCACAGCCCGGCCCCCGGGGGGCTCTCGGGGCTGCCAGCTGGCAGAGCCTGGGACTCCACGTGCGTTCCGGCAGCTTCCAGCTGCTTCGGAGCCGTGGCCATCCAAGCCTCCGATGGGCAACCGGCTGGGCTTGCCTGGAGGGGGACGTGGTGCCACAGAGTCACCAAGGGGTTAGGGTGCGAGGGGGGCGGGCAGCTGGAGGCCAGCAGCTGGCACCCCGGCCGGCTCTGGGCAGAGGGAACGGTGTCACCCGCGGGAGCAGAGGGGGTGGCTCCCGCCTGGAACGCTCGGGTTGCCAGCCGAAGCGCTGCCGAGGATGTGCTGCTGGAGGCTGGCACAGCCAGCACAGTCCCTGCTGCTGGGCTGAACGGGAGCTGCTGCTCTGGCTGCTGCTCAGAGGTGACTGCAGAGCCCGCAGCCCCTGCCTGCGAGCCCAGTGCCCGGGGCTGTGCTGGGAACGCCGGGGCACTCGCCCAGCAGCGCTGCGAGTGAGCCACAGCACTGCTTTCCTCACGGCGCTGTGGGAACTCCCTGCCCTTCCCAGCACCATCCCTGAGGAGCATCCCTGAGGACACCTGCTCCACGCAGGATGGCACCTCGGTGCCCGGCCTCTCCTGGCACTCCTGGGCTGGTGGCTCCTCCTGCACCCCCAGGCTGAGCAGAGCCTCCTCCCACTGCTGCAGCTCGGTGCTGTCCTCGCCCAGGCCCTGGCAGACGCTTCCATCCACCTCGCTCTTCTCAAAGAGGGCTTCGATGACCACCAGCAGGGAGTCGCTGTCCTCCTTGGCCTTGCTGAGGTCCTGGTCCCGGCTCAGCCCGCAGGGCTCGGGGATCAGACCTGGCAAGGGGAACTGGGGTGTGCTCTCAGCGTGGGAATTGTATATGGATGCATCCTGCTTCAGCATGGCCCCCAGCAGAGAGTTGGGGTCTACCAAGCGTTGCTCCAGGTTGGGGTTTGCTGGCGCCTGCAGCTCCTCCTTGGCTTGGAACGAGCCCAGGAACCCAGGAAGGTCATTCCCATACAACACTGCTTCCCCCGTGGCAAAGCTGAAAGGCAGCTGCAGGTTTCTCTTCCGGAGATGTTCCTCCCCTTCTTCATTCCTTTGGTGTGGAGGGAAAAAAGGGATGGAAACAGCATGAGCAGCGAGAGCATGCACGGCTCAGGGGAGGGCTGCTGCCCCCAGGCAGGAGCACGTCCACGAGCACCTCCTCAGAGCTGCAGGAGGACAAACGCTGCTCCCAAAGCCCCCTTGTCTCCACCCTCGCAGCCTCTGCGTGCCTCGGGCAGCCCCCCCGGCCCCGAGCCGGCGGCGAGGGCCAGCAGTACTCACGAGAGGGCTCGCTGGCGGGCGATGATGCAGTCGGGCCTGTCCCCTTTGTACACCAGGCGCGCGTTGGCCTGCACCCACAGCCAGCCGCCCCTCTTGGTCAGCAGCCGGAACACCGTCAGCCCGCTCTCCCCCGTCTTCATCACTGCGGCGGGGACACGACAGAGCTGGCACAGACACGTTCCCCCGCAGAGGCAGCCAAGGGACAAGTGTGAGGCGCCCCGAGGTTGGGCATCACCTCGTGCCGGCGCCATGGGGGCGGGAGGTGCAGGATGCTGCCAGCTCATCCGGGAGGAAGAGCCTTTATCCCAGCCACTCCAGGCTCGGGACAGACAGCACCCAGGAGCGACAGAAGGGCCAGGCCAGAGGCAGGAGGGACCCCACAAACACCCGCCAGCACTCACTTCTCACGTGGTGCTCTGCGCAGTGCATCATGTCGGCCGCGTGCACAAACTGGTACCCGGAGCCCCTCCTGCACAGCTCCATCTCCGTGTATCCCAGGACAACCTTCCCCCTGGAAGCAGCACAGAACGCAGTGACACCAGGGGTGCACTCCCACTTTGGGTGGGAGCTCCCTGTTCCACAAAACCTCCTAAAACCACAGCAGACAAGAAGTGCTGGTGCCCCGTGTAACCTGTTCCCTGTGCTACCGGGGGCCTGCAGCAGAGGGATGAAAGCACCAGGCCATGGGAGCTGGCTCAGGTGCTCCTTGTCCCCACCAGGCCTAGCTTCCTGCCCAGCACCAAGGGTTTTGCCACGGGGAGAGTGAGAGAGATGCCTTACCGGGAATCACAGGCCATGGGAGTGAAGTCCAGCTTGTGCTTTGTCTGGAAGATCAGCGTCTTGGTGCGGAGCTCCAGGATGGAGGGAGGCTGCAGGAGTGTCGCAACGGCAAAGAGAGCAACCGGGGACTTGTCTGCTGCCGACTTGTGCTGCCCAAGAAGGAGCTTCAGGCGCCCGCGGAAATTCAAGGCCTTTCGGGGGGATCAGAAAACGCGGGCGTGAAGCAAATGGGAACCGGCTGTGCTCCCAGCCCTGCGGGGCACAGGCAGCCCCGGGGGAACCAGGGCTGGTCCCAGCATTACCAGGAACCCCGAGGAGTTATCCAGCAGGCAGCGGAAGCGGCAGGTGAAGCTCCTCTCCACGAAGGATTGCTTCTCAGCGCCGAGGTGCTGGGGGCCGGGCACGGCGCTGAGTCCTGCCGGCAGCTGCTGCTCCGCGGGAAAGGCTGCAAAACCAAAGGGAAAGGGAAGCTTTCCAAGCTGTGCCGCATCCCAGCCCCGATGCTCCGGCAGGGAGCGGCCTGGCACTCACGGTCAGCGGCGGGCAGCGGGCCCCGGTGCAGCTGGCGGCGGAAGGCGGCCCTGTCGTCCGCGTGGATCAGCTCGTACACGCTCTGGTAGATGAGATCCGACTGCAACGACACAAGGGAATGGTGGCAGAGTGTCCCCAGGAGAGGACACGGCGGAAGGCTTCCCTCCGTGGGCACTAGGAGGGCAGGGATTGAGCTTGGAGGAAAGGCAAACACCACAAGGCTCGGGGGCGGTGTGGAGGGTGAGGATCAGGCGTGGCTGCTCTTTTAGGGATGGAGGACAAGGGATCTGCCAGGGGAATGGTTCAGAGCTTTCTAGAAGCAGGAGAAACAGCAATGGCTGCTCAGGACTGCCTCCTTCCCCAGCATTCCCTCACCACAGCCAAGCAGAGCTTTACAGCCCTTCCCTGCCCTGTCTAGGCTGAGATTCTCCTGATGTTCTCCAGCCTCTTCCCTGCTCTGTCTAGGCTGATGTTCTCCAGCCCTTCCCTGCTCTGTCTAGGCTGAGGTTCTCCTGGTGTTCTCCAGCCTCTTCCCTGCCCTGTCTAGGCTGAGGTTCTCCTGGTGCTCTCCAGCCCTTCCCTGCCCTGTCTAGGCTGAGGTTCTCCTGGTGTTCTCCAGCCTCTTCCCTGCTCTGTCTAGGCTGAGGTTCTGGTGTTCTCCAGCCCTGTCTAGGCTTTGCTCCCCATCTGCACCTCCTTCCCAGACCCAGGACTGCATCCAGCTGTTTCCAGCCAGGAAAAGGCGGTGCTCACCTGGTGGAAGCCCAGGTAGTCCTGCACTGTCGGGGAGATGTAGAAGATGTAGCCATCTCCGGTCACGGCGATGACAAATCCATTGAGTGCCTGAAAGCAGAAGTTCAGTCCAGAGTTACTCTCCCAGCTTCAATGCAGCTGCTGGATGAAATCCCCCAGCTCTTTCTTCAGCATCCAGGGGCAGGAAGGGACCTTCTTCCTCAGCATGGAGCCCCACGAAGAAGGACAGCACCCGGTGACCATGCACGACTCAGTTCTGGGGAGTTTTTTGTTCCCAGCACGAGCAGTGATCCAAGCTGGACCCACCACTTCCTCCAAAGCCTCACAGAAGCTCCTCACACTTCAGGGCAGCTCCTGCATCAGGAGGGACCAGCTAAGGACAGGTTTCATGGGAGACCTGGAGCTGGCTTCCTCCTCTCCAGCTGGGAATACCTACACTCTTCTGGGGCTCTGCTTTGGACACGCTGATCCTTGTGGGTCCCTCCCAGCTCCAGATATTCTATGATTCTGGTGACCATTTCAGGCTGATTTCCCCCAAAAGCAAAGCACTGCACTAGATAGTAACTCTTGCCCCCTGCTCTTGACTGTAATATGTTTATTACATAGTGATTTACTAGTGAATAGAAGGAGAGAAATTAGGAAAAGAACACCCTAAATGGAAACCTAGTGAACAGATCCAGCTTGCTGAGGGCCCAGGCCCTTCCCTTTGTGTGCTGCAGCCCCTGAGGGACCCCGAGTCAGAGTCTCCTGCAAATCACAGTATCTGATTAAAATCATCTTGGTGGGGGGAAAACAGAAAAGCCACCAGGCAGCTCAGCTGGGGGATTTCTGTCACACTGACACCTCACAAGCTCTCCAGATGCCTTCAGCCACCCGGGCCTGCCAATGCTCTGCTGGCTCAGCAACTTGCCATCGTATGGTGCAAGTCCCAGCCCCTGGGGAGGGCTCAGGAGCAGCTCCATGCTGTGACCCCCTCCTGGCCACCCAGCTGCTGCTCTGTGCCCGTCACACTCGCAGACAGCTGGGACTGAGCCCCGCCTGGGGGACCCCGAGTGCTCCAGGAGTCACAGTCAAGAGTCACACTGAGCTCCCAGGAGCCACAGCCTGGCCAGAATCCCTCACAGGATCTGCTCACACTGCCTGCTGCCCGCACAGCTCTGCAGGAACGGGGCTCAAGTGACCAAAGGCAGGCTTCAGGAGAGCCAGGCATGCCTCTGCTGCGGTTTGGAGAGCTGGGAGAAGAGGGCTGAAGGCCCAGAAAGCCTGCAAGGGAGCTGGAGAGGGCAAGGAGGGATGGGACAAGGGTGGTCCATGCTGCCAGAGGGCAGGGTTAGATGAGATACTGGGCAGGAATTGTTCCCTGGGAGGGTGCCCAGAGCAGCTGTGGCTGCCCCTGGATCCCTGGCAGTGCCCAAGGCCAGGCTGGAGCAGCCTGGGACAGTGGGAGTGTCCCTGCCCATGGCAGCTCATCACAAGAGGGGCTTTAAGGTCCCTTCCAGCCCAAGCCATGCTGGGATTCCCAGGCCCAGGAGATGCCAAGAACACAGGCTGATTGCAGGCCTTGCACAGACTCGCCCTGCAGCCCCAGGGAGCAGGAGCTCAGCTCCTGAGCTGACGTGCCCAGATGCTTGCTCAGCCATCAGCCTCTCCATGGGACCCTTCTAGGCCAGGCCCTTCCAGCTCACATTTTTAAGTGGCAGCCCAAACCAGCAGTGTTGTGGGAGGCTGATTCACCTTGTCCTCGTGCTCTGAGCTCCACTGACAGCTCTCTCCTGAGACACATGCTGCCCTTTCTACAAAGCAAAGCTCCCACCTCCCACTGCTTTTGTCCACTGCTGTTCTCCAACATCCACCTGTCCTTCTCTTCTCCCCCACAACCTGCAAACTGAACCTGGGCTTTTCCCACCCCAGGCAGGCTGTGAACTCATCCCTATGGAGCTCATGCTATGTCCCAGGTAGGGCAAGGAGATCCTGGAGGATATTTTGTCCCATGGCTCTCAACCTTCTCCTCTTGGCCTTTGCTAAAGGTAAGGAACCAACCCAAACTTCTTGGGGATCAACCCCTACACCACCATATGATATCCCTGAACCCCTTGGCTGGGATGGAGCTTGTGCCCATGAGCTGTAACATAAAGGGGCAGCAAATTGCAGTGGGGAACGAGAGGGAACGGTGGGAATGGGGGTCCGGACCCATCCCAGCCAGCAGTGCCCCTGTCCCTGTCCCTTGGAATTCAGTGCCTGCAGCTCTGGGCGAGGCAGGGACTCCTCTCGCTCCACAGAGCTCCAGAGCTGCCTGGGGAGGCCCCCAGGGCAGAGCAGCCCACCTGGAGCAGCAGCTGCCCCTCAGGAAAGGGGTCCCTGTCACCCTGCGGCTCCGTCCATCCTCCTGCGGCTCTGGGCTCCTCCGCGCCGTCGCCAACCTTTGGAGCTGTAGCTGCAAGGGAGAAGGCAAGAAATCAGCGTGGAAGGGGCAGGCCAGGAGCCTCCCCCTCCTCCTCCTCATGCCAGGGCTGCTCACAGAGCTGTTGGATGCCCATGGGCCCAGAGGGGAGGAAGGTGAGACCAGGGGGAACTGGCAGAGAGCTCATTTACAGAGCCGTGCCCCCCTCGCCCGAGGCTTATCTCCCCTGCTCGATCCCACTCCTGGGAAGCCTCACTTCTGCCAGGGTGGGAGGCAGAGATGCAAAGGGCAGAGGGGAACTGAGTGCTTCTGGGCTGCCCAGGCTGGGGAACACCACCCAACACTGCTTGGAAGCAGATCAAGAGTTGGTGGCCGTGGCACTCCCAGTGCCACCTGACAGCTCTCGGCTCCCAGGACTCACTGCCACGACCTCCCCAGGCTGATTGGGGTGCTGCCAGCAGGAAACCTCCTGCTGCCCTGGTCGTGAGGACCTCGAGTGTCACAGGGCTCACACAGGGAGCAGGAATGAGGACAGAGGCTCCCAGGAACATCCCCAGCGTGGTACTTTATCTCCTGATCATCACTGCAAATACTCAACCCAAACTCAGCTGCCAGCAAAAGGATAATTTTCAATGCATGTTTTTGTGCCAGCTCAACAAAAAAAATACCACAGAAAAGCTCAAAGCAGCTGCTGTGTAGGAACCACCCCACCTCTGCCACCACCACCATGAGCTCCTGCAGCTCCCTGGGGCCCCAGAGAGCTCACATACTCTGTAATTCCATCCCAGCAGCGAGCACTGCCTGCCCCATCTCAGCCCTGGGTGTCAGAGGGGGCTGGATCCAAAGGGAAAAGATCCTCTGAATGTTGGGGAGTGGTAGGAAATGAGGCAGAACCTCAAACCATCCCAAGTCTGACCGTACATTAAATTTTCTCCACGGCAGAAGCTCTCACTTCACCACTGAAACGTTTGAAAGGTTTGTTTGGTTTCTTCCCTGGAAACACCAAGTTCAAAGCCAAAGCAATTTGGAATCTGAAGTAATTTCACGTGGAACTGCTGATCTGGGATATTTTGCTTTGCAGCAAAACCATCAGCACGCCAAAGCACCTTCCCTGATGGATTGGCACGTTTGGATTCAAAACAAATTGGGAATCGAAGCCTCCCTGGGATGTATTCACACCTGGAGCCCGAGTGACAGCAAGCACCCACCCACGGAGGCTGTCAGCAGCCAGGGCATGGATCCAGGCAGGGTCAGGGTGATTAGGTGCAGGTCTTGCACCAGGTGACACAAACAGCAGTGGAGAGAGTGCTCTGGGGCAGAGTCAGCCTCCATCTCCATCGCTGGGATGCTTCCTCCCTGCCCAAAACCTTCAGCAGCATCTCCACCTTCTCCATCAGTCACAGCTTCAGCTCTTTTCCACCCTGGGCCCTCAGATCAGCCAGGTCAGGGGATGTGAGACCTCTGGGAAAGGTTGGGAAAGATGAGATTCAACGGGGAAGACACCAGGCAAAAAGCCTCCTCACATGATTGCCGTGTGATCCCCAAGGAAAAACATCCCATCTGGAGCACATGGCTTCAATTTGCACTCCACGGAGCATAGTGGTTTCAAAATGAAACACTGATTCTCATTTAAAATTTGATTTCTTTTGAAGGGCTGACTCCTCTCTGAAGCATTGAAACGAGGAAGGCTGGCAGGGGATTTCACAAAGAAACAACTTCCAAAATAAAGCTCCAGAAGGGCAGAGAGCTTTGTGTGGGTTAATGGCTGGACCTGATGATTGTGGAGGTCTTTTCTGAGCTTAATGATTCCTTAATTCTGTCAAAAAGACCATGGCAAAAGCCACCTGCAGTTACCATCCAAGTCCCAGGCATTTGCTGGAGCAGTGTGGTGATCATTCACATTTTCAAAGTGCTGGCACAGAGGCTGTGTGTAATTTTTAAGACAGGAGGGGGAAATCCAGCTCTGTCCTGAACCCCAGCACCAGCCAGAGCACTGCAGGAGGGTTCCCTGCTGCTGGTGTCATCCCCAAACACTGCAAGGCTTTCACTCAGCCAGGGAGGATGCCAGACAGGACCAGCAGAGTTTCCAGCATCAGTAAATCAGGATCTGCCCCCCCATACACCCCCAAGAGCATCCCCCTTTGGGTTGGCATTCTTGCCTCTGCAAGGAGGTTCCTAAGCCCTGGAGAAAGAAGGAAAAAGGAGCAAAGTAACCTCTTCACTTTTCTGCCCATCCCATTCCCAAAGGAGAACATGGCAAGGCAGCCATGGAGGCTAAAACACATCCCTTGCCTCTGGCATGGATTTGGCTCTGAAAACAAAAGGGTGTTGGTAACAACCCCAGAGCCAGGTCTGCTCTCACAGACTGGGGGACAAGCTTCACCCACGGCAGACATTTCTCTTTGAACAGCCTCCAGAGGTGCCTGGCATCCAAAAACCAGGAGCTCCCAGCTCTTCCAGCAGCACCATGCCACGCACAACCCTTTTCCTCTTGGATGCCATCCCAAACCCCATCAGATCAGCCCCAACCTTTGCCTCAGCTGTGTAACAGAGGCACGGTGCCCAGCAGGGCAGGCTCGTGCCATCCAAGGGAAACAGAGGAGTGCCAGACCCAAGGATTATGAACTGTTGGGAAAAGTCACTCAGCGCTTCCCAGGAACACAGAAGTGCCCCAAGCCCATGCCAGCCTCCCCAGCCTGCTGCTGCCAACCTCCATCCCACACAGCCCTGCAGGACCTTGCCCAGGGACAGATTCGAGCTTGACTCCTTTCACTGCCTCAGTCACCTCAGGCCCAGACCCCTGCAGCTCTGGCCCACGAACAAACAAGGAGATGAATAAAAAAGCTCATTTAGTGCTGATTGCAGTGAGATTACCCAGGGAGACCTGCTGCCAGCTGCCCTCTGGGGAGGGATCTGGAGAGACCTTCACCAGAGGAGGGAAAGGACCTGGTGAGACCTGGTCTCCCTTGCAGACCTCCCTGCCCGGTGCCCCAGGAAGAGGGCATGGCAGCACATTCCCTCATCGCACTTTCTCCACCCCAGGGAGCATTTTAAGCCCCATTTTCTTGCTCACCCTCGGCAGAGCCACATCTGCAACCCCAACATCTGCTTCCTTTGTTAGAGGAGCCGCAGGAAGCGAACCCCAGCACAGCCCTCCAGCTAGCTGGAGGTTTTCCAAGCCACTCAGCACTAAAATCCATCCAGGAGATCTCCCTCTTTGCAGGGAGTGGGGCTCCTGTCACACCACGGAGAGCCCAGAGCATCGTGGCAGTCGGCAGCAGAGGCACAAGCTTTTCTCCTTGGGCAGTGGCTCTCAAAGAGACAGGGATCAGCAAAGTCACTCCAGATTTGTCTGGGAGACTGTCAGGCAGGTCCAAGTAGCAACCACTGCAAATTGGTTTGCAGGCAGGGCTCAGCACAAGCAGATTCTGAAGATGATGAGTGAGTCACTGCCCTGCAAGGGGGACCAGGATCCCAGGGACATGACAAGTCCCTTTCCTGCTTTGTGGAAGCAGGCACTGATACCAGCACCCAAACCCACCGTGGTTGTCCTCTTCTCCCACCCCAGACCCCGAGGGCTGGCTTCCTACACCCCACTCAACAGGCCAGAGGCACAGGCACCCACCCCTCAGGAGCACCAGAGAAGATGGAGAGGGCTGGAAGCCTCCCCTCGGGTCTCTCCTGCTGTCAGCAGCCTGACACGATGCAGACAACACAGGGAACCTCCACTCCAGGGCTGGAGAAATGCGGCACAAGGGAAAAAGGAGCCTCAGGGCATCACCCTGAACCCACCGTGCAATTGGTCTCTCAATTGCCTGGAGATAAGGCAATTACCACTCCATCAAAACATCCATCTCTCTCCTGCCTGGAGATGGGACCTGGCTTGGGCTGTGGGTGGGGAGAGGACAGGGCTGCTCCCCAGGCAATGCCACACTGCCCTGCTGCAGGAGAGGAGCCTGCTCGAAGGGGAGGACAGCAAACCTGAAGCAGAAAGCAGAGCACAAGGGGTGCCCCCGTGTCCCCCGGAATGCCCGAGGGGACACACCAGGAGCAGGCTGCTGTGACCTGCAGCTGGCACGGCTGGCAGCCAGCCCCACCCTGAGGGATAGCCGGCACGGCCTGAAGCCAAACAAGATGAACTTCAGGGCAGAGCAAGGGGAAGGAGCTGGAAATTAGAGGCAAGTGGGCAGATGGGAGTAATTGGGCTGGCAGAACAAGGCTCCAGAACCCCTGCAATGCCGAGGGCTTCTCCAGAGAGGCTCTCACCCTGGGGAGCACACGCTGAGCACATCCAGCGAGAACCAGCTCCTGCTCGGAGGCACAGGTCCCATCTGGAGAGTTTGGCACAGGAGTCTCCTCCTGGAGCGCAGCATCCCAGCTGGAGAGGGCCCCAGGGGAGAGGGCATGAGGGAAAAGCCAAGGGAGCTGAGTTTCTCCAGGGAGGAGACACAATAGGAGCCTCTGAACACAAAAAGCTGCTGCTCTGCCTTCCCCCGTGTCCATCACCCATTCCATCGAGCCCACGGCACTGCAGAGGGAACATGTCCCTGCCCACACGTGCTGGTGACTCCTGGGAATGCAGTGACAGCCCCCGGGCAGGCTCTGCACCGTATCCACATCATAATTTATTAAATACACTGTAACTGTAATGATAAAGGGTTGGAGAAGAATAGGGAGGGGGGGAAGGAGGAATAGGGAAGAAATATAAGAATACCGAACATGGAATGAATGAGGAAATCCAGAATATAGAATACAACCAAAGGGAATATGTAATATGTATGACTTGACAAACTTTCAATGATTTAATTAATTTAGTTTTAAACTGCCATTCCAGTTAGATGAGGGCAATGCTGCTGTTCATCAAGACACACTGCTTCACCCACCTCTCCCCTCTTCTCCACGGGAGTGGGAGGCAAGAGGGGTTTTGGACATAAAGGATGGCTGCTAATGAGATGGAGGAGCTTTGCAGGAGGTCCCAGCTGCTGGGCAGGCCCCCAGGCTGCTCCTTTCATCCACAGAGACATTTTTCTGCCAGCATCAAGGTCCAAGTGCCTGCTCTCACAACTCACCACCACACTGCCTTCAGGGAACACCACTTCCCAAAGCCTGGGGTGGGAGATGAGCAGTGGGGATTGATCCCAGGGCCTTTCCCCCACTCCCAGCATGGACACTCACCCCTCAGGTAGCTCTTCACCTTCAGGTAGCCCACGGCCAGCCGCAGGATGGAGAGCTTGTCCAGCCTGGAGCGCACATCCTCGGGGAAGGGCAGCAGCCCCGTCAGCTTGCTCAGCTCCTGGTTCAGCCGCTCCCGGTGCCGCTTGGAGGGGTTGGACTTCACACCCTCGGGGGGCGGTGGCTTGGGGCTGGAAGAGGCAGAGGAGAGGCTACTCAGACTGGGCTTGCCCAACAGGCTCTCTCCAAAGCCAGCACTGGGCAGCAGCTGACCTTAGAACCCACCCCACGCCACCCCTGCCGTGGGCAGGGACACCTTCCACTGTCCCAGGCTGCTCCCAGCCCCGTCCAACCTGGCCTGGGGCACTGCCAGGGATCCGGGGGCAGCCACAGGGCAGAATGAGATAAGCTGGAAGGTTCCTTCCAACCCGAACCATCCTGGGATTCCATCACTTCGACAAAGGGATGTCTCATAGGGTGGTTTAGGGCACAGCACTCTGAAAATAACCTCTCTTCAAAAAAAAAAAGTTGATGTAAAAAGTTTTGTTTTCCTCCAGTATTCTGATTTCTGACCCTTTCAGTGGGCATTTCCAAACGAAACAGCATTTGATGCCAAACTTAGGGCAGCCTGCAGAAGGAAGTGCCCAGGAGAGCAGCCCTTGCCTGCCTGAAGCCTACACAAGGTCCCACTGCTGTCAGCTGCAGCCATTTCACCCACACCAGCCGAAACCCCAGCACAGCAGGGAGATTAATAACTTTAACGAGCCTTGGATGCCACCCTGTCTCCTTCATTTTTCAATGCCAATCTGAATTTCCTGGCTCCAATAAAAACCTTTCATACTCCCCCCAGCTCCGTATCTCTCTCTGCTGCACCCCCTGACACGCATCTCGTTAGGTTTGATGTGATTTGTCTAACCACAGGCTCCCTCTCTGCGGGCATCCTCGCTTCAGGAAGGAGCTCTGGGTGACAGGGTCTGCCAGCAGTTAGCAGCAATTTAAGCTCTCTCCTCCACCACCACTCTCCAATCTCCTCTGGCACGTGCGACACTAGAGGAAACGAGCACTGAGTGAAACGCTCGGAGGTGCCTGTTGAGTTTTCAGATCAGAGGGAGGCTGAGGAATCTTCTAAGGATGAATGGCAAATCGCAGCATTTCCCTAGGAAAGCTCAATCCTGCTGGGTTGGAAGAGCAGCATCAGGAGGGATATCTCCCCTCTGGCAGGGAGGATGGTATGGTGCAGCCCCAAACTTGTCCACACGAGCTGGGTAAAACACACTGGCACCAGGGCTCTGACAGAGCTGAAACGCTTTTGGAATCACAGTCGTGCAAGCAGGAAGGAGAAGAATTAAAACAGTTTCCCTTTGATTAAAAAAAAAAAAGGGGGTGAAGAAAATTAGTCTGAGATTCCTCAGATGTCCTTTAAAGTCCTCTGGCCACTCACCATCCAAACCCAGCCCCAAACAGAGAAAGAGAAGAGAAAGCGAGACTGGAGTGGGCACTGGCAGTGGGTACAACACCGAGGGGCATCAGAATCTCTGGGATAGCCTGGCCAAGCACTGAGAATCCTCTGTGTGAGGCCCACGGGTGACACTGCCAGCAGAGAGTGACCCCAAGGCTCCAGGGGACACCCCAACACCTCTGTCCCTGCCCATGCCAGCCTGGAGAGGGGTGATGGCAAGGAGGAAAATGGGAACAGGGAAACTTGGGCTGGACATTAGAAACCTGTGTAAATCCCTTCCCTTGGGTCACAGTTGTGATGCACACTGTGCCACCCCCGTGCCCAGGGAAAGCTCAGCCCCCAGAGGGGCAAAGGCTGTGCTGCTGCTGGGGTTTGTTTTCCCCCAGCTGCCCTTTGGACAGGAACCCAGTGGGAAGTGTGTCCCCTCTGCAAGCTGGCAAGCACCAAGTGGGATTATTCCCAACAGTGGAATTTGCCCGAGCTGATCTAGTGTCTCCTGATTTTTATTGGTAATTTTTTATTTTTTTTAAATAAGGAAAACGCCCTGAGCAAACTGCAAAGGGCCTGGAGAAGCCCCTCAGCCCATCCTCCCCATCCCATCTGGCTGGCTGCACCTCCCTCTGCCAGCAGCCCTGCTCTGCCTGGCCTCTCCCAGCAGGATCCCTCTCCAAAACCTCACCGGTCACAGATAAAAAGAATCTCTTCCCATTCCCAGGGCTGGCCTCGCAGAACCAGGGAACGAGAGCCCTTCTGCTCCAAAGGGACACCTTCTCCTGCACCCTGAGCCACACAGATCCCATCCAAACCCTCAGCCTGTTATGCCAGAGGGCTGGAGCCACTGCTCCAAGATTAACAGGATCCTGATTGCTTAAGGTAAAGCAATTACCCTTCATGTTTCCACAGTAAGACTCCCAAATAAACACCCAAGAGAGGCTCAGGGTCACCTCATACAGGTGGAAACTGTCGATGCTCCCTCCTTCATCCCAGGCTTGGACTCGGCTCATCCACCTCCTTCCCCACAGCCTCCCAGAAGTATATATCCACATTTATTTCCCATACACCTGGAAAACCTGAGGTTAAACAGCCTGGGACACACCGAGGGAGATGTTATGCAACAGCCTCTGAGCGGCGTGGTAATTAATAATTAAGGAATTGAGATGTTTCGGTAATTACTAATTGCTGTGCGTTTGATTCAGGCAGGCAGCAAAACACAGCCCAGCCCTCAAATCACTGCTGAGCAGCTCCAAGTCTCCAGCGAGCTTCCTCCCCGGGACGCAGCACAAGCATCTTCGGGATTTCTGTTTCCCCACCAGCGTGCCAGAGCCGACACAGCGCCGGCTCCAATTAACCCTAATTAAAACCTAAGTAACCCAAGCGTGCTGCTCCCTTTCGCTCCTCCCGGAGCGGCTCCAGGCACTTCCCCGGACCCAGCCGGGCTCCCGCTGCCCGCTTCTCGCTCGCCCTCTCCCCGGTCCCACGCCCCGGGGGTGACCGGGGGGAGCCCCCGAGCTGCACCCACCTCTTGGGCACCGGCTTCTTCCTCTTCCTGCCGGCGTACATCCCCGGGCGGCGGCGGCGNCGCCCCGGCCACGCCCCGGCCACGCCCTCGGGTGGCCACCACGCCCGTGGGACACTGGCCACGCCCCCGGGATCCCGGTCCCGCGGACACCGAGCGCTGGGAAACACCGCGGGCGTGGGACACTGAATCCCAGGAAACACCATATCCATGGGACACTGCATCCCAGGAAACACCATATCCATGGGACACCAAACCCTGGGAAACACTGTGAGTGGGACACCCTCCACAGGGGACACTAAATCCCAGGGAACACTGTGTCCGTGGGACACTGCATCCCAGGAAACACCGTGTCCATGGGACACTGAATCCCAGGAAACACTGAGTCCATGGGACACCCTGCACATGGGACACCGAACCCTAGGAAACACCGTGTCCGTGGGACACTGCATCCCAGGAAACACTGTGCACCCTAGGTGAAAATCCTCAGGGGACACCAAAGTCCTGGAGAACACCATGTCCGCAGGGCACTCCTCCTAGTGTGAGAAACGAGGTTCACTCCTGGTAAAATGTTAACAGGTTTAATAAAAAGGACAATAGGAGACAGAAATANGTGTCCGTGGGACACTGCATCCCAGGAAACACCGTGTCCATGGGACACTGAATCCCAGGAAACACTGAGTCCATGGGACACCCTGCACATGGGACACCGAACCCTAGGAAACACCGTGTCCGTGGGACACTGCATCCCAGGAAACACTGTGCACCCTAGGTGAAAATCCTCAGGGGACACCAAAATCCTGGAAAACACCATGTCCGCAGGGCACTCCTCCTAGTGTGAGAAACGAGGTTCACTCCTGGTAAAATGTTAACAGGTTTAATAAAAAGGACAATAGGAGACAGAAATAAAGCAAAGAGTTAACACGGGTGGGTGCTGGGCATGGTGCCAGGGGCACACCTTGGCTAACAAACCTCTTCTGTTCAATGCCCGAGGCTCAGACATATTCAGAGATTTCTGTGCATCATTCAAACATTCCTTTTCTGGTACCCCTTGGGTTTCAAGTCCCCCCCTCCTGTCTCTGTTTCCTCCTTGCAGCTCTGTTTAAAAGCTGATAATCCATGGTGTTGCAGTTCTGCTGAGCACATCCTTTGGGTCAGCCTGTGCTCCACATTCAGATCAGTAACTCTTCCTTCCAGTGTCTCAGGCTCCAGTTGTTATCGGGGCCAGATGCTTCAGGAACATGGGAACTTCCTTGCTTTTTGCTCTCCTGCATTAGCTACAAGAGAAAAGGCATTCTACACATTGTGATAAAAACCTAAGAAGTCACACTACCAAAAAAGCTATATCCATGCAATGAAATTTTCCAACATTACACATATTTGTGAAAAGCCAATAATACAATAAGCACTTTTAACACTAGGGACCACCAAATCCTGGGAAAAGCCATGCCTGAATCCTGGGAAACACCATGGCCACCATTCCAGAGCCTGAGCTCCTTGCTCAAGGCTGCTTGGATGAAGCTTGGAGCAGTCTGGGATAATCACAGAACTGTTAAGGAAACCCAGACCCATCCTTTATGGATTGTTTGGTTGGGTTTTTTAAGCAGCTTGCAAATTCCAGGGATAAGTCCTTGAAATGAAACTTGATTGCTTCTGGCCGAGGGGCGAAGCAGAAGCTGCTAATGGTGTCACAAATGTGCCAGGTCAGCAGAGCTGATGCCACTTTGATGGGAAATGTGTAAAACGCTGGGTTGTGACCTTCCCAGACTCAGTAATTAGGCAGGCCAGGATCCACCTCAGGCCTGGAATTGCACTCCAGTGTCTCCCTCAAGTGGAGACAGGAGGCTGCAGGAGGAAGGTGCCCCAGGGGAAGCAGGGCTGCAGGAAGGCAGTTCCCAGAGCTCCTGGGCAACCCCCAGATCTGGGAATCACAGAGTGCCTTAGACTGCAAAGGATTTCTGAGATCACCAAGCCCAGCCGTGCCCCCAGCACTGCCCTAACCTGTGTCCCCAGGTGCCACATCCAGACACACGGGGTCCCTTGTTTGGCCAAAGCCCCCCAGTGCTCTCCTCCCAGACTTCTCCTTCCCAGCTCCTACAAATCCCAGAACCTTTCCAAAGCAGCTCAATATCACTCTCCTACTACCAGGTTTTTTTTTCCAGGAAATTCCACCTGATTTACCTCTTTCCACCCACTGGAAAGAGATGGAGCAAGACCCAGAGCAGCTTTAAGGCATCTCCTGCCAGGCAGATACAGGCTTAGGGCACTGCACATGTTCCAAGCCTAAAAGCCAGGAACCCTCCAGGGATGTCTCTGGCACCACTGGCTGCAGCAGGAAGGGCTTTGTGAACGTCTTGCCCCAAATTCAGGAGCCTGCACAGAGCAAGAGCCCAACCACGCAGCTGTACCTGTGTTCTCGCCGGGATCCCTCTCTGCCCACGGGCTCACAGCCGGGAAGGGATCCCGGCAGGTGCCCTGTCCAACCTCCCCCCTGCAGGCACTGAAGAGCCCCAGCACCGATGGGCTCTGAGGCACCACCAGTGGGGGAACACTGCAGGATGTCCCTGCCCGGGCAGGTGAGGTGAAGGCAGCTTGGGGATGGGAGTCAAGCAGGGCGCAGAGGGAACGAGGACAACTCCATGTGCAGGTACTGGAGAGAGAGACGTAGCCCAGGCTCCCTCCTGCGGGCACCTGCGGGCAGGCATCCTGTGTGTCTCTTATCCCTGCTCCCTAACCCGGCTATTCCCTATCCCGGCTATTCCCTATCCCGGCTATTCCCTATCCCGCCCGCTCCCTATCCCGGCTATTCCCCATCCCGCCCGCTCCTTAACCAGGCCATCCCTTATCCCGCCTGCTCCCTAACCCCGTAGTTCCCCACTCTTTATCCCTAACCCGGCTGTTCCCTATCCCGCCTAGCNCTGGGCTCCGTCCTGCTGCGGGTGAGCGGGGAGAGCTGCGCGGGGCTCGGGGGGAGTGCCCCGCTCCGCTCCGGGCTTGGGCTCCCTTCCGCTGGGTGTTAGTGGGGACGGCAGGGAGGGTNGGCCATCCCTTATCCCGCCTGCTCCCTAACCCCGTAGTTCCCCACTCTTTATCCCTAACCCGGCTGTTCCCTATCCCGCCTAGCTACCTACCTCCATTGTTTCTTGCTCCCTTATCCCTATCCCGGGTGTTTCCTCTGCTGCCTGCTCCCTAAACTCGGTTGTCCCGTGTCTCTATCGCTTACTAGGCTGTTCCCAACCCCGCCTGCTCCCTAATTCCGCCGCTCCCTGTGTCCCTATCCCGGCGGTTCCCTAACTCCGTTGTTCCCTGCACTCCTGCCTCCCTATCCCGGCTGTTCCTTACCCCACCTGCTCCCTAACTCCGTTGTTCCCTGTCCCTATNGGGAGGGCTCTTTGCTGAGCTCTGACCTGCTGGGGGTGAGTGCAGGTGGCCTGCAGGGCTCTTTGCTGAGCTGTGCCCTGCTGGGGGTGAGAGGAGGTGGCTGGGGAGGGCTCTATCCAGAGCTCTGCCCNCTACCCCCGCTCCCGACAGACAAGCCCCACACACCTCCGTGCCCACGACTCTCTCTGAGGGCCGCCCGCGGCGGGCGCGCTGCTTTATAAAGGGCCGGCTTAGGGGCGTGGCCTCACGTGGGGCGGGACCAGAGGCGTGGCCAATCGGCTCCTTCATCACCCGCCGCGCGCCGCCGCTCCTGTCTGCGTCATCACCGCGCGCCGCCGCCCTCCGCCCAGCACCGCCATGTCCTTGTGGGTGTCCCGGCTGGGCCGGGCCGCGGCCTCCCG
>VZTN01003403.1:23231-78171 GCA_013400515.1 Erpornis zantholeuca | reverse complement strand
AGGGCTCTTTGCTGAGCTGTGCCCTGCTGGGGGTGAGAGGAGGTGGCTGGGGAGGGCTCTATCCAGAGCTCTGCCCTGCTGGGGTGAGTGGAGGTGGCTGGGGAGGGCTCTTTGCTGAGC
The DNA here is from genome assembly GCA_013400515.1 of Erpornis zantholeuca. NCBI lineage: Eukaryota > Metazoa > Chordata > Aves > Passeriformes > Timaliidae > Erpornis > Erpornis zantholeuca. The sequence goes on along the minus strand of VZTN01003403.1, from coordinate 78,051 downwards.
TCTGCCCTGCTGGGGGTGAGAGGAGGTGATGCCTGCAGGGCTCTGCCCAGAGCTCTGCCCTGCTGGGCTGTCCCTTGGGGAGGTGATGCCAGAATTTTCAGTGAAAAACCCTTCCTAATCTGCTGATTTCCACACATTTGGTTTTTTTTTTTCCCAGGTAAGGATTCACACCAGCCCAGAGCAGAGCCTGCAGTATGGGTGGCTGGCATACATGCTGGGAGAAAAGGCCACCACGAAGTTCACAGAGCGCAGCAAAGTCTTCACTGTGGAGGGGAACCTGTCTTCTGGGAAGGGCAAGCTGGCACAGCAGATAGCAGAAAAGCTGGGTAGGTGTCACTGTGGCTGCTTCCCTAAGAGCTGATGGAGCTCAGTCGTGGTTGTTGTGCAGAGGAAGCTCCCCAGAGCTGCAGCTCTTGGCTGGGAAGTGCTGGAGGGAATGGGCAGGCATGGTGGGGATGTCTGTCAGGGCTGGGCTGTTGCCTTTCCCTGGTCTTCAAATTCAAACCAAACCACAGTTGATGGGGAAAAGGGGTTTTTACCTTGGGGTTTATTGCAGGATCATTGGGTGCAGCACTTGGTGCAGGGGGAATGCACCAAAAATGCATGTACTCTGTCACAGTGAAATACACACAATTATGGGCATTGCAAAATTAAGATCCCCCAGGGAGAGGCTGGAGTGAAGCCCTCGTTGTGAGGAACCTTCCCCCTGGCTGGGCCTGGCTGAGGTTCCCAAATGTGTTCTGGAGAGGCCCTTGGTGTCTGGGGCTCCCAGGATGTTTGCTCTCCTGGTTTAACGGTGCCGTGGGGCTGAGCTGAGTTCTCAGCCTTGGGGAGCTACAAGTGTGGGGCTAAAAGCACTGAGAATGCATCAAACTGTATAAAAGGGTGTGTGAGAGGGGTATAAAGGAAAGGCAAAAATCATTTTGGCATCACTGGGATTTGTTGTGAGGGAAGTTTCAGTTCTCAAGGTGTCGATGTGCTCGCTGTGCTCACGGAGAGCTTGGGTTTTCCACGGAGAGCTTGGGTTTTCCACGGAGAGCTTGGGTTTTCCCTGTGGATGTGCCCCAGGCTGTGCTTGGAGCAGCCCAGCTCCCCCTGGGCAGCAGCAGTGCTCGCAGTTTGGGTTCATTGCCCTGTGCTGTGGCAGGCAGAGGGCTTGGGGCTGTCTGTGTGCTCAGTGGCTGAAGGGTGTTTGCTGTAAGGGAACACAGCTTAACCTCTGCTGTGTGGGTGTGGTTTTTTTTTGTCAGGAATGAAATACTTCCCCGAAGCAGACATCCATTACCAGGACAGGATCTCAGGGGATGGGAAGCTGCTGCCTGAGAAGTTCAATGGTTTCTGTAACCTGGAGAAGTTCTACACAGAGCCCAGGTCTGGGGACGGGCACTCGTACCGCCTGCAGTCCTGGATCTACGGCAACCGTGTCCTGCAGTATGCCGATGCCTTGGAGCACCTGCTCAGCACAGGTTGGGGCCCTGGACTCCTGGAATGGCCTGGGCTGGGAGGAACCTTCCAGCTCCTTGTGCTGCAGCCTGTTGTCACTTTTGCAGGGCAAGGCGTGGTGCTGGAGCGCTCTCCCTACAGCGACTTCGTGTTCCTGGACGCCATGTTAAAGCAAGGATATGTCCACAGGAGATGTGAGTTCCTGCCAGGCACAAGGAAGCTCTGCTGCCATAGTTTCTCAGAAGTCTGGTAGCGTGCTTTATAAAAAGAAATAAGAAATGTCTGCTTGGAAGGTGGGATTCCTTTAAATATCCAGTGTTCACATGGTGCTGTTTTGGGTGTCAAGGACTGACCTCAAGATGTGAGATTGCCAGGCTTTGGTGCTGCTGCTATGTTAAACAATGTCATCTGTGCATTCATGGAATTGTGGCTTGGTTTGGGTGGGGAGGGACCTTCAAGTTCCTTCCATTCCACCCCTTGCCATGGGTATTGGACACCTTCTGCTATCCCCAATGTCCAGCCTGGCCTCGGACACTGCCAGGCATCCAGGGGCAGCCACAGCTGCTCTGGGCACCCTGTGCCAGCACCCCAGCACTGTGTCCTGTGGGCCAGAGACTCCTGTATTTCCCTGGAAATGTGGCTGAGGGGCTGGAGGAGACCAGGGGGTGCTTGTGCAGCATCAGCTGTGGGGTCAATAATGAGCCAACAGGGCTTGGCTGACTTGCTTTAAGTGGCCTTATGGGCTCTCACAGAGCCCAGATGTTGCCTTTGTGTTCAGGAAGGGCAAAGGAGGAGGATCCAGGGAGCTATGGGCCAGTCAGCCTCTGCTTGGTGGCAGGAAGGTGCTGGAGCAAAGCCTGTGGGAAGGCAGAGGATTCATAGGAGGATGTGAAGGTGATGGATCACAGCCACCATGGCTCTGTGAAATGGAAATGGTGCTTCAACAGCTGCTGGTCAGGGGTGGAAATAACTGTTTTCCTGACTGCCTCCTGAGCCTCCTGTTTGATTTGGCATAACTTTAGGAAGATGTCTGTCTGTTTTCTACCCCCTGGTGTAAGTTGCTGGATGGCTTTGAGTGGTTACAATGACCTGTGTCTTCCTGCTCTGCATTGCTGAGGCAGCGAATATAAAATAGTTTAACATGAATCAGTTTAATATCAAATCCTTATTTGGACTATACTGCAATCCTTAGGAACCAGGCACCTTGGTTAGAGCTACTGCTGCTTAAATGATGGAGGAAGAGCTGAGATCCCTCTGAACTTGAGTCAGGGTTAAACCCCCTCTTTGCTGTACAGTGTTCAGATTCTTGGCTCTCAGTGTATGTGGCTTCCAAGTTTATTTCTGTTTTGCTCTGGAGGTTGTTTATTCTGTAAACTTCCTGAATCCTGTTCTTTGAGGAAAAGCCTACCCTAAACCTGCTCTATGGGTCCAGAGAAAAAGGCTGCAAATACAGAGGTGGGGAATGTGATTTATTTGTGTTTTATACAGGCCTTGATCACTACAACGAGGTCAAGGAGATCAGCATGTCTGAGTTGCTGCCACCTCACTTGGTCATTTACATAGATATGCCTGTCCCAGAGGTGCAGAAGAGGATTCAAGAGGCAGGCAAGGTAATTTTATCTCTGAATATTGCTTATTTATCTCTTATTTATCTTTACTGCTACTTGTCCCTCACTGTTGCTGCCTGCTAACATCTGTTGTAATCACACCTTCTGTGTGGGGTTTGCTGCTGAACTCTGCTTCTGAAGAGCTGCTTGTCCTCTGAGCTGTGAGATCTGTGTGCTGCTGATGACTGTGGGCATTCTAGTGTGCTTGCTTAAAAAAAAAAAAACAGAAAAAAAATCAACTTTTTTTGAGACTCCATCAATATGCTGCCCTTTCTGGAGTGAGAAATTGCTTTAAGAGCAGGTGAATTTTATACCAGGCTTTGTAGCTGCCACGTCAGGAGTCATGGGCAGGGGTTGTGCTGCTGGCAGTGCACTCAGAGGTGATGTCTGTGTTACTCCTGAGTGCCAGCAGCCCAGCTGGGCTCCCTGCCTCCTGCTTCTTCACCCCTGTGCTGGGGTTCACGTGCCAGTCACCTGGCACCAGCAGGGTCACTGAGCTCCCTGACACCCAGCACAGCCTGATGGATTCAAAGAAAGCTTTGATTTATTCGAAAAAAATTCTCAGTTAGAAAGCTCTTCTTGTGTGGGGGGAAACCTGTGTGTTATTTGCCCGTGTGAGCATGAAAATCAGTGGCATTTTTGCAAATTGCTGGTGTAGCTTGTGACTGTTGGGGTCAGTGGCAGTGCTGAGCTCTGCAGGGCTTGTTTGGGGATGGTGTTTTTGGGAATTCTGCTGCTGTGGCAGGCAGAGTGTTTGGTGTTCAGCCTGCTGTTGTGGGGCACTGGGAAAAGCCAAGCCTTCCAGTGGGGCCAGCGTAATGGGCAACTTGAGCACTTCTAGCAGGAAATGTGCTTAAACTTCGGGGCTGGGCTGGAGGAACAGGTGGCAGATCAGAGAGGTTCCTGGTGTTCTGCAGATGTGGCATTAAGAGTACACTGTGTGACAGCAGGGATGGAATTCCACAGGGGTTGGGAGTGGCTGCACTGCTCTGGAGCTGTGGAAATAGGAGCACCTCAGCCTCCTGATGGAAAAGGTGGACCCAGACAGTCCTCTCCTGCTTTCTGGGTGGTTATTGCAGCTTCCTGGAACATGTAGTTAGCAGGAATGGATCAGTCCTTTCCAGATATTTAATGGCATGTGAGGAATGCCAAACACTCCAAATGTCTTAATTCTTGAAACTTGCATTAATGTGCATGTGGCTCACGTGGATGTTTGCCTGCCTATTGCAGAGTGGGTGGTGGAGCAGCTCTTGGAGTCTGCACTGGTGGGAAAAGAAAGTTAATTGCACAACTTTTTCTGTTTGCTTGTAGCCATATGAGAAGAAGGTGTCTCCTTCCTATCTCCAGAACATTGAGGATGCTTACAAGAGGACCTTCCTTCCAGAGATCAGGTTAGCAGAGCAGAATGCTCTAATGCCTCTTAAGTGTTGGAGTAAAAATGTGTGCAAACATTAAAATCTGTGCCAATGTCAACAAATGATGTGAAGAATCCTCCTTGTGCTGCAGGGTTGTGTCCTGGTGAAGGGGTGCTGCATTCCCAGCATGAGAGCTGTGTGGGAGCCTGCTTGCCTCTGCCATCCCAGAATGGTGCCCTCTGCCATCAGGCATGACCTGGTGCCAGTGTTGGAAGATTAAAATGGGTTTAGGAGTGATGTGCAGAATGCCACAGCTCTGGCTGTGTCTGTTGGCACGGCCTGAGGAGAGCAGGAGGCAATACAAGCTTTTCTCAGGCTCTTTGGAAAGCTTTAGAGCTTTTTGCTCCTCAAAGAGTCCTTTTAGTTGCCACAGAGTCCCAGAATGGTTCGAGTTGGAAAGGACCTCAAAGCTCATCCCATCCCAGCCCTGCCATGGCAGGGACACCTCCCACTGTCCCAGGCTGCTCCCAGCCCCGATGTCCAGCCTGGCCTTGGACACTGCCAGGGATCCAGGGGCAGCCACAGCTGCTCTGGGCACCCTGTGCCAGGGCCTGCCCTCCCTCCCAGGGAACAATTCCTGCCCAGTATCCCACCCATCCCTGCCCTCTGGCACTGGGAAGCCATTCCCTGTGTCCTGTCTCTCTTGGCTCCCCCGGTTTCCCCTAGCTGGGAAGCAAAAACATGTCCCCTATGAACTGGGGATGAAACAGAGCTTGCCCAGCTCCCCCAGCTCTTATAAAAGAGCTCTATAAAAATTAAAATTGCCCTAAAAATCTAAAAGCAGAATGATGGTCCCTCATCATTCTGGAAGAGAAGCTCTCAGAGGTCACCAGATGAATTAGCAGTGCAGGCTGTGGCGTGTGCATGAGGCTGACTGAAATCCAGGTGGGTTCCCAGGGGTGTTTGCTGCAGCCTGCCCGTGTCCCTCGCTCCCTCTCCCGGGGTGGAGCAGCAGGGTGGCTCTGGCAGCAGCTGAGGTGGATAACTCGATGTGGAGCTTGCCATTCAGGCAGGCAGGGGTCGTGTGGGGGTCGTGTGTGGTCAGCTGGCTCCTGTGTGTGCCCACAGCCAGCACACGGGGCTGGGAAACCTTGGAGCCTCATCCCCCTGAGGGCAAAGCTGCTGGGGAGGAAACTGCTGCTTCTGTGGGTCACATTGAGCCCCACAGACACCTCATGGTGTTCAGTGAGGCTGAATGAATCCTCAGCCCTGCTGTGATTTCAACTCCTTCCCCCATGCGTGCACATGGTCGGTGCCCCTGTTGGGCAGGCGCCCTCCCCTCGGCCTGCTGCCAGCGGATGGGCTCCCAGCAGCTTGTCACATCCCTCCCTGTCCCCGTGCCCTGGCTCTGGGGAGCTGGCACTGTGTGAGCCCAGCACCCCTGCACCTCGGGGTGGCTCCTGGCTGCGATAAATGCAGAAGCCACAGCTGCCTTCAACTGTTTGTTTGCTGGCAGTGGTGCAGGGACCTGCCTGCTACCTCTCAGTCTGCCTAGTTGGATTCCCTGCCTCCTGGGGACGGCCAAAATCTGGTCCAATCAGGCTAAAAAGAGTTGTTATGCATTGCTGAGCTTGTCCTGCATGCTTTCCACGTTGAAGTTTGTTTGCTCGTTCTCTTGAGAAGCAGTTTGTTACTGGGCAAACTCCTGTTACCTTGCTCTGCTTGACTGGAGCAGCCTGATGGTGCTTAAAGTGGTTTATAGGGGATATTTGCTTTAAAATGGATGTTTTCATTCTAGTTGACTTGTTATGGAAGTCTTTATTGTTTTTATTGGTGGTTTGTGAGCTGGGTGCTGTGGCAGGTACTGCCTGGTGATTTGGAACAGACGGTGTTTGGGTTCTGTTTGATTCTTTTCCTGGAGCAGAGCCTTAAGATTGGTAATGTTCTCTTTCATATCCAACACTGCTTCCACTGAGCAGCTGTTTTCTCTTAAGGAAAGCTCTAATAATCTGCAGAGTCACTGAGCAGCTGTTTTCTCTTAATGAAGCCCTGCTAATCTGCAGAGCCAAATCAAGACATGGGATCAAGTGCTTTGATTGGTGTCGTTCATGCACCTTGCCGGTGTCGGGCTCTGCTGAAGGCTGACCTCTGCCTTGGGCTACTGAAGAGAATATCTCCTATTCCAGGTGCTTGCCCCATCCCTGGAAGTGCCCAAGGCCAGGCTGGACAGGCTCCCAGGGACAGTGGGAGGTGTCCCTGCCCGTGGTGGGACTGGATGGGCTTTAAGGTCCTGTCCCACCCAAACCATCTGGGATCCTATGAATTTTTCTCCATGCTCCTAAGCTCTGCTGTGTGATGTTTGATATAATGTCCACATTGGACAGCTATTCCAGGGCCTTCCAGGTGTTCCAGCTGGGGCAGGTTTGGGGACAGCTATTGCTGCATGTGGCTGACCATGTGTGGTATGAAAGGTTCATGTGGGAGCTCCTGTTGAGGCTCTGCAAGTGCCTTTTCTCTGATGGAAAAAACAGTCTTGTAACCAGGAAACATTACCTTTTAAAAATGTTTCTGCACTCACAGATCCATGCTGCCTGCATTTGTGTCCATTCAGCTAGCTCAGCCTGAGTAAAGAGTGATAAATGGATGTGTTCTGCTCTGGAAATGACTCACAGGTAGTCATGCACTTGTAAAAAGGAAAGTCTGCTGCAGTTTTGAGCTAGACTGAAAATTTCACTTATTTTCAAGTAGATCAGGTAGTTGTAATAGGGGCAAGTATCCACATTAAATACAAGTTCAGAGGTGTGATTTTTGTTTTTTTTTTAACTGAAGTTATGTAGGTTTCCAGGCCATTTGCCCTTTGAAAGCAGCTTTCCACCAGCAAGGAAGCAGCTCACAGGTGCTACAGGAATTCTATTGTGACAGCTGGGAGCAACCTGAAAAGCTTGCAGTGATTCTGGTTTGGTGTTTGTGCCTTTCAAACTCATTTCTGTTCCTTTTGGAGCAGGGGGAGGATGGGCAGAGCATTTTATTGGGGGAATTCAATTTCTGTCTTCTTTGCAGCCAGAGCAGCGAAGTTCTGCAGTACTCACCAACTGCAGCTGAGGATGTGGAGAAGGTAAGTTTAGCTTTTCTGGCACTAAGTTTGATAGATTTACCTTATTTCAGTGAACTTTCCTGCTTGTGAGGGGTTATTAGGGGGATAACACAAGCCTTTTGCTTCACCACCATTAACTTTTCTCTATAGCTGCTGTTCCCTGAGGGAAGGAGACCAAGGGATTCTGAGCAGGTTTTGGGCCCATTTCAGTTCTAGGAATAGATCTCTGTTAATATCAGTAATATGATGTTAACTGGACAGTAGTAATCCTACATGAAGCTTGCCAGGGAATCATCTCCACTTGGGAGGAGGGAGAGAGTTGCCCATGGGCTGTCTCCAAGGGCTTTTTGGGTCTTCATCCTAAGGGGGTGAAATTTTTACCCTATTTGTACACAGCCCAAACTCCTCCTCCTTCTCCTGTATTGTGTGCAGTATGATCTCAGCAGGGAGTTGAGTAATATATATCTTATAGCCTGTACCTCATCAAGCTTATTAGCATATTCAGGGTGTGCATTTTAATATTTAAATGACCCTTAATCAGATTAAAATTAACCTTTCTGCCTGAGGTGTCCTTCAAAGTTCTGGTCATGTGGCTGTGTGAAACAGAAAATATTGATAAGGATTTTTGTGGTCCTGAAGTGAACAAAAAAGCTGAGGTTGTGGTGTGAATATAGAGAATCTAGAGCAATGAGAGTTATTTTTTCTGGATGGTAACATAAAAGCAGTAATTGGAGTTGAGAACTGTGGTGTTTCAAGATGGGTGCTTGGTGAATTAAAGGAAATTGGGATGGGAGGCCGAAAAATATGTCTGGTTTTGCCCTGTCCTTCTCTCTGGGCACATCTCGAAGTGGTCAGAGTAAAGCAGGTTGTTTCCTCCCTAGATTTTTTTTTTTTGTAGTAAACCCCATTGCTAGAGATTTGATTTTAATCCTTTAAATCGGGGTTTAAAGTCAGCCTAAAGCTCTTACTGTTCAAGGAGCGACTCCCCCGAGCTCAGCAGCCTTGTCATTGCCCTAAATAGGGTCATCAGATGCACCAGTGGAGTCCTTAATTTGCTTGGACAAATCTGGACTAGGGGAAGGATTATTATTTGGAAGTTAAAGTTCAATACCCCACAGAGGGATTAAGGTTGGAAGAGTCCCTGTGAGATTATCCAGCCCACGATGCTGTCACTGCTGGGTGTTGGGGTAGGTATTGGTGCTTGTTCTGCCTGAAGGAATTGCTTTCCCCCCTTTTCTGCTCAGCTTCAGCTTCCCTTTGGGGTGAGACAGCAGAAATTTGGAAGTGAGGGTTGGCAGGAGGGCTTTGGCTTGGAAGGTGTGTCCCAGTGTTCGTGAGCTCACTCCTGCCTGTTTGCTTGGGGCTTTGGGAGCTGAATTCCTTCGTGGCCTTACAGTTTAATAGCTTTTGATTTGCTCAGAGCAGATACACACAGCTTAGAAAGGGTTTTTTTAAGTGTCTTGAAGAGGTCATTTGGGGTTTCCTGTTGTAATTAACTTCGGTCCTGGTGGCTGAAGGGGTAATGAGTGCTGAAATGAGCTTCATTAGGGTGTTCCACACCGGTTTTGCATGAGGATAAAACTGGGAATACAAAGTTAGCTGTAGGTTTCATTCTTTTTTTTTTTTTAAGCCTTGGATGTTTGCTGCTAATTCCTGGGGTGTGCCAGGGCATTCCTTAGAAATTAAGCAGTTGTTCTCCTGTCCTGGTTGGGAAACTGATGCCATTGTTAAGGAGCTGCTGGGAGAGAGATCTTCTGACATGGTGATAGCAGTGAGCAAAACTAACTTGGATACAGGTGCTTTTTTCCCCTGTAGCACATTCTGAGCCCTCTTGTAGCAACTCTGTGATTAGTGCTGTTACCAGGTGCAGAGAGCTTCCAAAGCTTTGCTGTGGAGTGGAGAAGGAATTGCTTTTGCTCAGCTTTTCAATGAAATAATTAGAAGAAATAATGGCTGTTGGGACCAACTTGCCATACACCTCCCTTCCTCTTACCTTGGAGTTGTGCTGCAGCAGTTTGTGCCTCAAAAATGTCCATTCAGTCATGTCCAAACCACTGTTTCTTACCATGAAAACATAATGCTGGTGAGAGTGGCCCTTTGTAGTCAAAGCTACTTTGTAACAGCACTTGGTTGTGATTTTCTAAGTGGTAATAGCTGGGATTTAGTGTTTGCAGGGAATAATTAGGGCAGATTTAATGTAAAGAATGCAAGGATTTTTCATTTATCATTCTGTCACTTCATTGCTGACATCTTCCCCTGTGTCAGGGGATTGACAGAGTGCCATCAGGGGTTTGATCATGACCCCAGCTTTATCCTTTCCCTATGGAAAAGGTCTCTGGAAGGGCATGTCTGGAGCTGTAACAAGCCACTGCTTCCCAGGTTGCTCCAAGGTGCTGTCTCCACCTCATCAGGCACCCCAAGTGCATCCTCCTGACACCAGGGCAGGTTTCCCTCAGCTCTGGGCAGCCAGGTGTGGTAAGCAATTACCCCCTGGAGCAGCAAAGATCTGTTCTGTGGTGAAGCCAGGCTGGAAATGAAGCTCAAATCTGGGATTGATAAGCTTGGGGATGCTGAGGGAATGATTTGCTGAGCTGGCATGGCTTGTTGGAAGGGTTCTGGCTGCTGAGCTGGGAGTGTTGCCTTTCCTTTCACACATGGGTAGGTCCTGATGGGCAGGGAGATCCTGAGCCCTTGGACTGGTGGGTGCAGCTCCTCCAGGTCTGAGCTTTCCAGCCTCAAATGTGCCTTTGTTTCTGGGGTGTGAACCACAGCAGGGTGAGTGCCATGCCTGCTGCCCTGCCTGTGATGCCAGGATGATTCTTTGCTTTTTCTTTCACACCCCTCTCACACACCCTTTTACACAGTTTGATGTATTCTCAGTGCTTTTAGCCCCACACTTGTGCCTCCCCAAGGCTGAGAACTCAGCTCAGCCCCACGGCACCGTTAAACCAGGAGAGCAAACATCCTGGGAGCCCCAGACACCAAGGGCCTCTCCAGAACACATTTTTATAGACTAAGATAAACCCATCCAAAGAGAAAGTTCCTCAGAATGAAGAGTTCACTCCAGCCTCTCACTGGGGAATCTCTGATAAATATGTTAATTTTGCAAGGCCTATAATTGTGTGCATTTTGGTGTGAGAGTGTGCATGCATTTTCAGGGCATTCCACCAGGACCAAGTGCTGCACACAAAGATCCTGCAATAAAACCCCAGATAAAAAACCCTTTTTCCCATAAACTGTGTTTTAGTTTTAATTTGAAGGCCAGGGAAAGGCATCACCTGTCTCAGGGAATGTGTTACTGAGCCTCTCTGTAAATAAAACCAACCAAGCAGGTGTCCTGTGTAACAAAAGGGAGTTAAATTTAGATTTGCCTCTGTTTCCTCCTTGCTCCTGGCAGTGCCACAGCCTCCAGGAAAGGAGCTGGGAGGTGATCCTGCTACCTCAAACATTTGCCTTGTTACCACAGCTTTAGCAGTGGAGCTCAGTAATCTGTTTTGGTTCTTTCATTGATTTTTGGGTCAAACCAGCCCTTGGTGAGCTTTCCTCTCTGGTTCCAGGTAATTGAAGACATCGAGTACCTGAAGTTTGACAAGGGGCCATGGCTGGAGCAGGATGATGTTTCTCTCCATCACTTGAGACTGTAGTAAGTGTGGTGTCACCCAGCCACTGAGCAAATGAATTCTTGGCCTCAAATCCCAGGGGAAACTGTCAAAGCCATGAGGTTTTGGAGGTGGGGCTGTATTTTGTAATGTTGGTGCTTGGCACTGGGACACACTGGGACACACTGGGACTGGGTGTGGCATTTTCACTGCTGAGGGATGGGACAAGAGACTCCACACAAGTTCAAGAGTGGTTTTTGTCAAAGATCTGTGTCTGCAGAGTTGGATGGGCAGGGGTCGGACACAGACAGTGGCAAGTGCTCTGTTGGAATGGAATTTAATTTGATTTTAATAATTCCTTGCAAGTGCACCATGTTTATTTGCCAGTTTTGTTTATATAAAATATAAAGATACATGTATATATAAAGACTCCTAAGTCTGTTAATACCAGAAGAGGTGAGACAGGCTCCCCCCATTTTGCTGCAGCTTCAGATTGAACGTGCAGGTGGAAATTTCAGAATGGTTACATTTCTGAAACAAAATTTAAGAGTTACATTATTATTTTCATTAATTTCTGGTCACCTCTCAGATTAATAAAAACACAGGGATTTTTTAAATTGAATTTCTGCCCCTAAGTTTCTGTCTTTGTGACAGGCATTGGAGCAGTGAGTTAAACTTGTTTTGCAGAGTTGTGATATTTCTTGCATTTTACTTTTCTGTGCTGTTACTTCAAATACCTCCTAAAATTAGACATAATGCTCCTTTTCTATTTTTTTTTTTTATTTTGTATCAAGGAGTGCAGGTAAGTTGCAGAAGAGCAGTGTTGGGTGGTGGTGTCTGATAGGAAAAAATCATCATTTGGGTGCATTTTATGTATCAAAGATGAGGTTTCTTTGGGTAGGAATTTGAGGATATCTGGTGTGATTTTTGTGGGCTTAGGCCCTGCAAAATACTTGCACTCAGATTTCCTTGGGAAGAGGAAATCAGTTGCTTGTTTTCCTGTAGCTCCACACCAGTGCAGGTGTTAAGAAAGGATTAATTGTGGTGAGTAGGAGGGAGCTGAAGGAAACCTTCCAATTAGAGCAGTGGGTTAAGGTAGTGTATGAAAATTCCATTTCACAGCTTTAGAAGGGAGTAAATTGCTCTGAGGACTCAGTTTTTCTGAGTCCTTGGAGGAGGGTGAGAGAGTGTCCTGCACAAGGCTCTCGTCACTGTAGGTAACAGGAAATTATTTCTTCTTTTGGCAAAAACATTGGATATTTGAAGATCTCAGAATGCAGTGGAGGGTTTGTTTAAAATATCCTGCACTGGAAGGGACCCACAGGGACCATCGAGTCCAGCTCCTGGGGCTTGCTTGTGAACCCTTGTTTGTCAGGACATGGGTGAAGGGCTGACAGCATGTCCTGTGCTCATGCCTTGCTCAGCTGAGTGAGGCAATCCTGGGCAGAACCTCCTTATGAAAATGCAGAGTGACACTGGGCAGGGTTGGAAACAGAGAAAAGTTGAACCCTAAGGCATCCCTGTGCCCGTGGGGTTTTTCCCCTGGGAAGGATTTTTTCCTCTGGGATGAGTTTTTTTCACAGGTTCCCGGTGCCTGCTCATGTGCTGGCTCTCGCTGCCCTCTCGTGGGTGTTCCTGGGAGGCTCCAGCAGCTGTTGAGGATGGTTCAGGTTGGAAAAGCCCTCTGGGATCACCCCTGCTCCCCCAGCACTGCTGAACCCACCCCCAGCCTGTGTCCCCAGGTGCCACATCCACACTGCCCTGGAATGCTTTAGGGGAAGAGATGAGCTCCCATTGCTCTAGGGTGCTTCCAGGTGGGATTCCTCTGGAGCAGTGGGAAGAGCCATGGGTAACAGGGTTATGGGAGCTGGGATTTGATGTCCCTGAAGTCTTGGGACCACACAGTCACTTACATGCTCTCAGTTCCTTTTCAAATACGAGCTGATCTGGAAGGTAAAGGTGCTGCATGCTGAGAGCTCCTCCAGGAAAGCCTGGTGGAGTGTCAGAAGAGAATAAATAGTGGTAATTTTCTGCTGGGGGAGAGAGAGAGAGAGAAAATGAAAGAAACTTAAAAGGTGCCTGTGAATGCTTCCTGCTGAGCAGGGAATTAGTCCTGGCAAGTGGCTGTGGTTTTGTGGTTAGACATTGTTGTGGCAGCTCTCTTTGGGTGTGCTCTCACTTCATATTCCAAATTACTTCTGAGAGTGCAGAGCTGAGCCTGGAGAAGCCATCAGTAGCTTTCACCATTTCCTTGTGCAAAGGAGTTTTGGGAGCAGCAGGTTTGTCATTTGGCCCTTAACTAAAATGAACTGTGCCTGTGAGTTCTCCTCTCCAAATGTGAGGCCCCTGGGCTGAGATTCAGGGAGGGATGGATTCACTGTGCACTGGATGACTACAAAACCTGATTTCTGTCTGTGAAGTTATGCTCTGTATGTGCCTGGAGTCACTTTTGTGCCTTCCAGCATGTGAAAAACACACTTAATGTTGTTGAAGATAAATAATGTTGCAGTTTATAGGGGAGCATCTTTGGTGTGGATCATGATGGGGAAAAGGGCATTTATCCTCACCTTCTCCCATCTGAACTTTGACTGGATTATTGTATTTCCTCACAAATGAGCAGTGTGGATATCAGGGTATGTTGGCAAACCCGTTTACTTGTTGAAGCTCTTCACTGCTGGGAGGAGAGGTCCCAAAATTTACCATCCAGGGGAAAAAATAATTGCCCAAAGATAATGAACTTTGCATTTCTGGGGGCACGAGCTCGGTGTGCACGCCAGTATTTGCAGAGAAACGCAGTTCCCTGGGAGCAGCCTCCTGTGCAGAGTGTGTGGTGCTGGGTTCAGGGCTGGGAAGGGGATGTGCTTTTCCCGGACACATGCAGGTGGCACTGTCGGCCCGCGGATAGCCACGGCAGCAGGAGGCTTTTCTAGCAGCTTCTCGGGCGGTTCAGCTCGGGGATCTCTCTCTGAAGTGTCGCTGCTGGGTTGTTGGTGCATCCCGGGAGCCATCGCTGCTGCTGCTGCTGCTGCCAGCCTCCTCCCTGGGGAGTGCTGCAGGCACTGCCTGCTTCCAGAGCCTCTCCTTCCCTCGGTACTGACCCATTTAGGGAGGGAATTCAGCGAGGTAGTGTGTGCCATTTGATAAAAGCACTGCTTCTAGAGAAGGCTAAAAAGCCAGAGGGGATCCATGGAGAAGGCTCCCGGGAATGATCTCCAGGGAGGAAAAACCTGGGAGGGGAAATGCAGAGGCTGCAGGAAGTTGGAACAGGAGCAAGCTGGAGGCAAGGATGAGGGGCAGTACATCAGAGATTCGTGAGGAAAAGGATAAATGTTTCGAGAACAGCCCAAACCCATGGAAGGTTTATTTAAGAGAGGAGCAGTAGAATGCTGGTTATGCATCCCAGAATGGTTTGGGTTGGAAGGGTCCTTAAAGCCTGACCAGTGCCACGCCTGCCATGGGCAGGGACACCTCCCACTGCCCCAGGGTGCTCCATCCAGCCTGGCTGGGAGCATTCCCAGGGATGGGACAGCTGCAGCTCTCTGGGTGCAACACTGGGCTGTTGCTGGGGCAGGGTGTGACCTCCCTGCTCCTTCTCCCGTCAGTGTCCAGGACAAGGCTGCAGTGCTGGATTCCGTGTCCATCCCGCGCTTCATTCCCGAGATCACCATCGGGGGCTCTGCCTACGACAAGATCTACTACGAGTTCCGCTCGGTGAGTGCTGCTGGGGGCAGCCAGGGGCACACCCGGGGTGCTCCTCCCTGCTGGGCACTCCCTGCTGCCATCCCCCTGCCCTTCTCCGCCCCTAACTCCTGGATTTTGCCCATGATGCCAGGATGATCTTTTGCCTTTTCTTTCACACCCCTCTCACACACCCTTTTATACAGTTTGATGTGTTCTCAGTGCTTTTAGCCCCACACTTGTACCTCCCCAAGGCTGAGAACTCAGCTCAGCCCCACGGCACCGTTAAACCAGGAGAGCAAACATCCTGGGAGCCCCAGACACCAAGGGCCTCTCCAGAACACATTTGGGAACCTCAGCCAGGCCCAGCCAGGGGGAAGGTTCCTCACAACGAGGGCTTCACTCCAGCCTCTCCCTGGGGGATCTTTGATAGATGTGCTAATTAGCAATGTGTATTTTGGGGCATTCCACCTGGAGCAAGTGCTGCACCCAAGGATCCTGCAATAAACCCCGAGGTAAAAACTCCTTTTCCCCATCAACCGTGTTTTGGTTTTAATTTTTACAACCAGGGAAAGGCATCAGCCAAAACCCCCTCCTTTTTTACAGTCTACCTTCCCCCCCTGAGAGGAATAACGAAGCCAATGGTTTGTTTCATAAGCTGATTTTCTTTTTTGTTTTTCGATCCTTACATGTGGACTAAAGGATAAATGGTTTTCATTTGTTTTTGTTTCGCCTGCCCCGATGAGTCTGTGACCTCTGAAATCTAAAATAATCCCTTAAGTCAAACAAGAAAATTGGAAACCCATGGCGACTCCTCATCAAATGCTGAGGGAGGGGGTGTTTCTTCTGAGGAGGGATGGATGCTGCCTCGCTTCCCCAAAGTGCTGTTGCTTTAAATAGAGTGTTTCTGCACGTGGGCACGCATCCAAAGCCTGTTGTGCCCAGCGCTCTCGTACACCTCATGCAGGCTCCCACACAGGGTTTTAATTAGCTCCTGCCTCGCTGCTTCTGGAGACAGCAGCTTCCAATCCCCTCAGAGCTCTGCCCTGGTGCTGCCCTGTGGTTCCCTGGCATGGATGGGGTCCTCTCCCCCCACATGGAGCTTGCCTGAGGCCCAGCTATTGGAAAAGCTCCTTAGAGAAGTTTTGGGGCTGATGATAATTAATCCTGAGTGGCCAAAGCTACAGGTGAGCCTCTGTTTTCCAGTTGGGTTGGTCTTTGCCACTGCATCTTACTATTTTCCCCTTGAAGACAAAGGGAGGAATATCCACTATAAATTGTTAGAAACCATGATTTGCATAATCAAAACACTGTCATTTTTCTTTTCCTGGTAGTATACAGTCTCTTACTGAAATTAAAATGTAAGCTATAGATTTATGGACTTGTTTGGAAACTGAACTACCAATGTTTTCTTCTGGGGTAGCCAGAATATTCCATGTAATTCCTCCTTGGCTGGCTGTGTAGCAGAGAGGCTCTGGGGTTCACACTGTTCTGCCTTGTTTGAGATGTGACCTTTGCAGCTTCTAAAGGGGCTAAAGCTAAAGGTTAAAGCAGCAGGAAGCATCTGAGGTCGCCTAACGGGTTTGAAAACTCCCTGCTCTCAGAATTTCCTCCTCCTTGCTGTCACATTCTTACATCCAAAACTTCAAGCTCGGGCTCCGGGTTTTTGGAGCCCTTCCCTGGGAGGAAGCGCAGCTTTGAGCAGGATGTGCTGCATGACTTTGTCTCCAGCACGCAGCCTCCATCTGCACTGCCAGTGCCTTTCTTCCCCGAGATGAGAGAGTGTTTTTGGGGCTGGGATGTGTCCCTTTGCAGTGGAGCTGGGAATTGCTGAGGCTGCCTGACACACAGCTGGCCGTGACCTCGGCTCTGTGTGCTGGGAGCCAGGGGTAAGGCTTCTGAGAGCCTTTCTTCCTCTGGCTGTACAGCAGCACATCCCTCCTTGTGCTGGCAAGGAGCTGGGGCTGTCCTGGCTCATCACAGAGCTGGCTGCCAGCAGAGATCCGTGGCTCGCCTTGCAGATGTAGCAGAGGGATGCTGGGGAGCAGGAAGCATGCTCAGGTAGCTGGGAAGGAAAGCTGTGCTCTGGGATTGCTCTGCTCCGTGCCAGTTAGCTGACAGCTGAAGCTGAGCAAGAGAAGAAAGGCTCTGCCAAAATCCAGTCTCCCTTCTGCAGCTCTGCTTGCAGGCCCCGATTCAGGAAAGTGCTGTGCAAAGTGATAATGTCCTTTGGAATGGGTGGGAGCTGCTCGTCTCAGGAAGTGTTCTCTTGGGTTTGGGCTGCACTACAGTGCTTCTTTTCTCTCTCTGAATGCCTGTAATCCTTCAGTGGTGGGGGGTGCACAGGGATGCAAAAGATGCTGAGTTTTCCTGTTTCCCATACTGGAAGGGGAAGCACAAAGCCAGCCCCACCTGCTGTTTTGTGTTCTGAGGATTGCATTCTTTGCCTTAGAACTTTGAAGATCTGGGGTTTTTTGGGTTTTTTTTTTTTTCCTCCTTCCAACTTTGTTTAGCAACCGAAGGGCTGGATTTCTTTCTCAGGCAAGGCTCCTGTGCAGAGGTGATGCAGCAAGAGGCCAGCCAGCACAGGCACAGAGAGCAGATGGGCTTCCAGACACCAGGATTTGGGCTGGGAGGTTTGGGGCTCTGCAAAGAGGGCATCACAAGCCCTTGCCTCGCCCCTGTCTGCTCAGGGATGGTCACAGCTGTGCTGCCACTTTGGCTTTTGAAGATAAAGGCCTTGGGCTCACGTGACTTGGAAGCAAAGGCTTAATTATGGGATAATTACACAAGTTCAACTTTTCCTCGTGGGAAATACGTGCTTTTAAAGTTGGTGTAATGATGTTTACCACATAAATACAATGATTGGCGTAGGGGATTTTTTCCTTCTGTAGCTACTCATAAGTCCTTGATCTCTCCAACAGGCAGCAGACTGCTGTGCTTTTCAGAGTTCCATGCACACAATTCATGCTGCCTAATAATGGTGGTTTTCAGGGATTTACAAATTCCAGGCAGAAGCTGGGTTTTGTTCAAAATATTCATTAGAAGCAACCAAGAAGGAGGGAGGAGGGAACCACTCTTCAGAGCTCAAGATTTTAGCGTGTGTGCCTTTCCACGAAATAATGAGGTGGCCACATACAGTTCTGAACACTCCAAACTCACTTTTTTTAATGCCTATCCCCTACATTCCTTCCGTAAGGGTTCTTTTCATGTGTGAGGAGGTGGCTTTGTGCAGCCTCCTTACAGCACCAAGTCCTCTGGCAGGGTCCAGCAGTTCTGCTCAGGCGTTGAGAAACTTCTAAGGACACTTCCCTGGCGAGGGAGAGGAGCAACCTTTCAGTCAGGTTCTGTAGATCAGAGATAAGCGTGTTCATTCTTCAGGGAAGCAACATTATTTTAGGAACTGTCAGACTAGTAAAGGCTTGGCTCCCCTTTCTTTTCCCCCCCTTAACGACTGCTGTATGTCTCTGCCTTTCTTCCAAGTGCTCACAGTCCCCAGGGATAATGCTCCGAGCTCCGTGTGCGCCCTGTGAAGCTGGAGAGCTGGAGCTCTTAGGCAGATGTGTTTGCAGTGAGGATGAAAACAAATGGCTCTGTTTAATGGAATCAGTGTACTTAAATAATGTGCTGATGTACTTCACACTCCTGCTGCATCTCCTGGAGTGGGGGGAGGCAGCTCCTTTGACGTGCGTGTGCTTCTCTGTGTACATAAAAGTGCAGCTGTTTGCTGGAATTCAGGGAATCAAAGAATCACAGAACGCTTTGGGTTGGAAGGGACCTTAAAACACATCTCATTCCCACCCCCTGGGACACCTCCCACTGTCCCAGGCTGCTCCCAGCCCCACAGGGATCCCCAGATCCAAGGGATCCCCGTGCCAGGGCCTGCCCACCCTCCCAGGGAACAAATATCCCACCCAACCCTGCCCTCTGGCACTGGGAAGCCATTCCCTGTGTCCTGTCCCTCCATCCCTTGTCCCCAGTCCCTCTCCAGCTCTCCTGGAGCTCCTTTAGGCTCTGAGCTCTCCCTGGAGCCTTCTCCTCTCCCCAGGAGCAGCTCTTGCCTTTGCAGGAGCAGGGAGCTTAGGATATCTTTCTTCTCCATGTTTGTGATCGTTGCCATAGCTGCTGTCTTTGATAGAACCTTCTGTTTTCTCTCTCCTGCCATTTTTTTTTGGCTTGATGAAGTTTTCATTCTTTTTAGGATCAAGATCTCCTTTGCTAGTTCTGTTTTAAAGGGAGGTGTTTGTCAGCTGTAATGCCCAGCCCTGTCTGCTCTTGAATCCAGGAAGGAATGAAAGCAGACACACAATAAATTTAAAAAGGCTTCATTTAAGGGTTTGGTTTTTTTCCCTGTTTTATCTCTGCAAAAGTATTTTTAGCCCTTTCTAAAGTAGCAGGATTTTGCCTGGCTAGGTATCAGTAAGGCCAAAAGAACCTGAGGAATAACAAAAACCTGGGAATGGCAGAATTGTTGCTCAAGGATCTACTTCTCTTCCCTGCTTCCCACATCTCCTCTGCCCTCCCCAATCCTGTCCATATGGAGATGGAGAGAGTGAGGGCAGCCCCTCTTGAGGCACAGGCAGCTTCTCCACCCTGCTCCCCCTGAAAAATACCATGGGCAGCTGGCAGGGATGCCTCTCCCACAAACAGTAGGGAAGGAGCCTTGGAACTGTCTCAAATCTTGGTGTTGGTGGTGGTTTCGTGTGTTTTGGTTCAGGTGATGGGCCCTGGGTGCCTCTGTAAATCAAACAGTCTGGCATTAAAGTGATCCATTTCTAGCTTGCTGCTCTGTGCCTGTGAAAGGAAACACATTTTTATGTGGGAGCACATGCCCCTGTCCCAGCCCCCTCCTCATCCTGTACCTGTGGAGGAATGGGATATCCCCAGGGTGGGCCTCAGTCAAATTAAAACTAATTGGAATATAATTTAATGGAGGGGTACCATCTCCATGGATCTAGACTGTGGAGTCAGTTTGAGGTGTTTAACTGTGCTGTGAGGCTTGGATGAGTTCCTTGGCTTTTCCCTGTGCTCTCCAGTGGGTAACTGATCCTCTTATGGGCACTTCCCTTTCCAGAGGATTTTTTTCATCTGTTTTTCTTATGAATGAGTGCATGAAGGGCAGGACAGCAGTCATTGAACAATGCCAGCAGACTGGAATTGTTTTAGCCTCAATCCAGCAGAACCTTTTGGTGCTCTGGCTCTTTGTGCTGCCATGGATGTCAGCAGCATGGAGGGCTCTGTTGGAGTAAGAACAGCAGGAATGAAGCTGTAACAAACACCTGTCAGTGCCAGGCCTTTGGAAACCATGCCCTGCACACCTTGGATGTGTGTTTGGGGGGGAATTGCTCCCCTTTCCCTGCTTTAGCTCTTGCTCTGGAGCACAGGATCCTTGGGGCTGGAGAGGATCATTGAGTCCAGCTTAAACCCAGCACTGCCAAGGCCACCAGCAGCACACATCCTTTGGCTTTCAAATCCTTACAGGGATGGTGATTCCACCCCTGCCCTGGACAGCCCTTTCTGTGAAGGAATTCTTTCCCTAATACCCAATTTCAATGTCCCCTGATGCATCTTGAGGCTGTTTTCTCCTGTCACTTGGGAGGAGAGACTGACCCCACCTGGCCCCAGCCTCCTTTTGTAGAGAGGAACCAGGAATAACAAGGTACAGTCAGGAGCCAAACCCTCCCAGGATCCACGTTCCTAGATGCTCTCAGATGTTTGCTGTGTGCCTGCAGCACTGCCAAACGTTTGGGAGCGAGGGTTTCTGCTGTACAGAGCAGCTCCCAGCAGTGATGGAAGGAGCTCTTATTGTGCCTGTTCTAAACAGCCACTGAAGGATGAGCTGACTTGTGGGGCAGGTTCTTCATGGAACTGATGGAGACAGGCTTGTTCTGGTCTCTCTGCCTGATGCTCTTTTAAAGCTGAGCAGTTTGATGCCTTTGAGCTGGCTCTGCCTTTGGGTACAGCTCATTTTGGGAGTTGCATGCTCCGTGTGGTGGATTTTATCCCATCCCTCTGGAAATCATGCTGGCTGCCAGCTCGGGGGCTCTGTGCAGTGTCATGCAGCAGGCCAGGGCTTCATTCTCACTCCATTGCCATGGAGGGGAACAATCTGTTCCTTGGGGACCTGGCAGGAGCTCAGCCTTGCCTCCTGCTGCAGGGAGGTGGGGGAGATCTTGGGGTTGCCTGGTGGGATCTCTGTTACCATAAAATGGGTTGGGTTGGAAGGGACCTTAGAGCCCTCCTGGCATGGGCAGGGACACCTTCCACTATCCCAGGGTGCTCCAGCCTGGCCTGGGACACTTCCAGGGATCTTGCACTGCAGGAGAAGGTGAATATTCAGTCCCTCTCTGTTGTCTCAGCTGCTGGCAAGTCAGAGCTTTTTCCTATCTCCTCTCCACCATCTCTTGCAGCCAGACTGCCCAGCCCAGACAGACCCAGCAGCCTCAGGTCTGGCTGCTTGTTCCCATGCCTGCCCTGCTGCTGGCCAAGCACAGCCTGGGAGTTCCAGCTGGGTGCACTTTGGAGCCCCAGCCTAAGCAGAGGCAGCACGTCCTGCCCCTTGCCCTGCATGCCCAGGTCTCCCCTGCTGCTCCTCTTTGCTGTGGCCTGCAAAATCCTGCCCTGTTCCAAAGCTGCAGCTCCTTCAGTGAAATGTGGGCTTGGGGGAAGCAGTCTGTGTCACTCATGCACAGAACATCACCTCAGAGTTCACCTCCTCCTGCTTCCTAGGTAATCTGGGACTTGTTTACTCTGCTTCCCTCTTCCCATTCCTTTCTTTTTTTTTTTTTTTTTGCTATTTTGAAAGCTTAGCTGTAACAAATCCCCAGACTCTCCTGCCTGTGCCAAGGCCCACTGTGCCTGATGGAGTTATGGATGGATACTTATCATAAGGCTTGCTTTGATGTCCTGGGTGTCTCTAACCAGAGGCACACGGGGAATTTGTTTTGGACAACGCATTTGAATTCTGTCGGGGCTGATATTGCAGCTCTTTAAAGAGGGCAGATGTACCCAGAAACAAAACTGTAAACTCCTGTATTTTCCCAGAGATCTCCTGTTGCTTTAATAATCCACTTATCTGGGAATCTCTCTGAGTATCAAAGGGCCAATTATGTGCTGCCTGGAGAGGACCAGGGAGAGCTGTTTTTGTGTCACAGGCTGGTCACAGCAGGTCTCACGTCCTCCCTGGCTCACGGCTGGAAATCCGTGGGGCAGAGATAGCAATCGTTTATTTTCATCTCCCATCTCCTCAGTGGGGGGAACTCTCAGCAGGACTGGGAGGTTTCTGCTGGTGTTTGGACAAGGCATTAATTGAAGAACCTGGGACAAGCTGATCACGAATGGTTTGTGACCAGGCAGGGTGGGGAGTGCCTCGCAGAGGAGGTCAGGTCAGCTTGGTTTTTAGGGAAAGAAGTGCCTTGTTTTTTGACATTGGAGTGAACAAAAACACAACTCCCCATCCTCAAAACAACAGGCTTCATCTTTTATTAAACAGCTCATTTTTGCGGCCTGAGTATAGATTTTATCAAGGCTGCATCTTGCTTCTCTCTGCAGGGGCAGCTCTCTCTGACAGGATACTCTTACACTTGTTTTTGGAAAGGAGAAATCCTCGGGACCAGTCTGGGGTCTTGTGTGAAACCAGTGTTTGTGTGGAGACAGAGCAGATGATCTGTGCTTAATTATTTGGAGAGGCTGCCAGCAGATAGCTTATTTTTAAAGGAAGAGTTTTATTGCAGCATTCTCACCAAACTCACAGGCTTTTCTTTCACTTCTGGGGTGCAGTACTGGAGCTCACAGATGTTCTGTCCTGTTCCTTTTCGTTCCTGGGGGGTAGGGATAGATGTTCTGGAGATGGATTCTGCCTTTGGAACTGGGACCTCACCATCTCTGGCACTTCAGCTCGAGGTCAGTGCCTTCCAAAGGGCACTGCTTCAGCACTGAGACTCGCAGGCTTAGCTCCCTGGCTACCCTTGAAATTTGGGCAAAGGCTTCAAAACTCTTTGGGTTTTTCCATCAGAAGGTGGTTCCTGGCTTTGCTGATGAAGACAGGCAGGTACTGCTTTTGCTTTAATGAAGTTAAGTTTGGCTCTCGAAGGCTAAATATCTGCAGTTTCATTTGGACGGTTTAATTGAACGTGGTAATTAACTCAGCATCTCTTGCACCAAGTATTTCATATATTTAATAACCTGTGTGCCTGTTTTGGAAGGAGGTTCAGTTGCTCTCCTCCAAGATGCAGTTAGGGGAGCCCTCCCACTGGGGCTGGGGTTGGCTGAGCCCAGGTGGGACATGGTGCTGAGCTCCCTGGGCTCATTTTCACCCAGAAATTGTGACACAGTGCTTCTTGCAGTCCCTCCTGCACTGCACGGCTCAGCCTTCCCCCAGAGACTGATTTTTCTGTGCAACATTTCATGTTCAGGCACCTGAGAGCTCCCTGTGGGCAGTGCCAAGGGTTGTGACTGAGCTTTCTGCTCCCTGCAGCTCCCTGGGCGCAAGTACAGGCCAGGCTACAACGCTGATGTTGGGGACAAGTGGATCTGGCTGAAGTGAGCTCCTGGCCAGCGTGGGCCACGGAAGCTGAGGGAAGAGGAGCCACGTTCAGTGCCCCTGCCCCACGTGGAAACGCTGCTGGAATCGTCTCCTGCCTCCAGCAGAAGGGAGCACACTCTCCCCCAAGGAAATCCTCTTGGTTCTGGTTTGTTCTCAGTCTCGGGTAGTCAGTGTGGGATGGCCAAGTGAGCTGGGGCAGGCTTCACATCAGAGCTGAACTTTCTCTTCCTGCAGACTGTGGCACGTCATTGTCCAGGATAATTGTTGTTCTGCTGAATCCAGAGAAATAAAACCTGTACCCTCCTGGCTCTCACTGAGTTGATTTCTTGCTCTGCCACGTGTGGTGTTTTATGAGGTTCATTAGGAGCAACAACATGTGTGAAAGGAACTGACTGGACCTCAGCAAAGACTTAAGAAGTTCATTGAGAGATGGAAATAAATGATCTCAATTCATACAGCAAAAATCTCAGCTTAAAGTTACAAAAAAACATTCACAATAATTGCCAGCAGTTGTACTCACAGCTTCTTGCTTTGATTCTGCTACAGAGCCAAATGTTTGCTGGGCATAAAAGACAAGTGTAATTATTATTTTTGCAAGTCCCTGAACATCCAAGTTGGAGTTTGTTTGTTTGTTTTTTTTTAAAGAAATGATTCATTTGGTATTAGTTAGTCACAGAAATGAGGTGCCTTGGCACTCACTGGTTCAAGCACCAGTGTCCAGATTTAGGCTGTGTTTGGTTAATTTTGCATTTCCAGCATGGGGTGAGGTGCTGCAGTGGCTGAGGCACCCCAGGATCGAGGGCATTTCCACCCCAGCATGAGAAGAGTCCTTCCCCAGGAGCCTGGGGCCGTGCTGGGTGAGCGAGCAGTGGGACACAAACCTGGCTCTTCCTGCTGATCCCTTCTTGCTCTCTGTTTCCACGTGCCCTGCAGGAAGGGATGCCTGAATCCCTCAGAATCCCTCAGGCTCGCAGCCAGGGCTGCTCTCTGCTCTCCTCTGCAGTGAGCCCCTGAGCAGTGTGAGCCTCTCTGCCTGCCCGCAGCGCTGGGGGCTGTGGGGATGAAAGGAACACCTGCCGTGGTTTTGGGATCCCTCTGGAGAGAGAGGCAGCTCTGTTTGTACACGTGTCCTCCTTCCCAGCTCCATGCTGGCTTCTCTGGGTGCTGGAATTCACTTGGCAGGGTGTGTGCAGCCCCAGGCCAGCTCTGCAAAGGTGCTGTGGGACACGGTGGGTGCACAGCAGCTTCAGGAGCCTTCCCCACCCGCTCCAGCAGCACACAGGGCTGAGCTTTGGATGCAAAAGACTTTCATTCCAGTCAGGAAAAGCAATGCTGGTGAGCCCTGTGCATCTCAAGAAGCATACTTTTTATTTTATTCAGGCTTTAACTCTGCTTTAAAACTGTTTATAACCTAAATCCGTGAAGGAAATAGCTCACTCTCCCTTGCTGTAGGAAGGAGCGCTAGCTGTGTTTTTCTCTTCCCTCCTTCCCACTCCAACACCTCAAAAAGGATCTCTTAGCAAAGCAGCTGTAAGGATTTGGGTTTGGGAGGCTCTGCTGTGCCAGTTGGATGAATCCATCTCCAGTTCTTCCTTAGACTGGAGAAGAGAACACGGCTCGAGTCCTGTCCCCGCTCCTGCGTGGGTGCACATGTGAAACCATCGGCAGTCTGTCCTCTTATCCCACATTGCCACTGCCTGTGCTGCTGCCTGGGGTTTGCCTCTTGCCTGTTGTGTCCCGTGCTGGGCTCTGCCTGCTCTCCCCTGCAGCTTCCCTGGGGGAGGTCATGTTTTTGGCCAGCTCTCCCTGTGCTCACTGCTCTCTGCGGCTCAGCAATGAGCTCCCCCCTGGCTTTGCTCTGCAGTGGCACAGGAGGGGGGAAAGGAGAGGAGGTGAGTGCCTGGTGCTTGTCTGTGCTTTCCCCATGGGGCCATGACACTGTCCTGCTGTGGCCACGCTTGGGCCAGCTCTGGCCCTTCCTGGGCTACACAGGTTCTGTCTGCGAGTGCTGCAGCCTCCGTGCCCGCCCTGGTGTTCCCTGGTGCTTCATCCCCTGCCATTTCCGAGCCACAGAAAGCACCCCAGTGCCATCAGAGGGACACTTGGCATACTCTCTGGGGTGACCAGGGAGTGGAACAGCTCCTGCTCATCCCACAGAGCCAGCCCGAGCTCGGGGCAGGGCTGGCTGCTGCTCTGTGCTCCCTCTCCCAGCCCCACGGAGGATGCAGACCCCTGCCTGCCCTGCCCTGCCCTGCCCTTGGCCACGGCGCTGCAGCTCTTGCTCAAGAGCCTGTGAGTCAGGAGCTCACCTGGCCAGTGCTGGCCCACAGCCAGGGGCTTCCCAGGCTGCCCAGGCACCATGCAGGGAGCACCCTTGGTGCTTAAATGGCTCCCTAGGAACAGCAGACAGGAATAAAGGAATCAAGGAGGGATTGGTTGGAAAGGCCTTCAGAGGTACACTCTGGGCTCCAGAGGCTCCTGCCTCAGTGCATCCCAACATGGACAAGGACAGCTCCCGAGTTCTTCCCACTTGGATCTCAGCATCAATTCCCCAAGCAGGAGCCAGGCAAGGATGGAATTTGCCCAAGCTTGCCCCCCTGTCCCCAAGATTGTGGTTTGCAGTTGTTGGGCCTAGGAGGGTGTGGGTGTCCTTGGAGAGCTGGAGAGGCTTTGTTGTGTGTGTGTGAGCATGAGAGAACAGCACTGAACGAGCTCCAGGGAACTGCAGAGTGACACTGGGCAGGGCAGGGCTGGCAACATAGGAAAGTTAAACCCTAAGGCATCACCCTGAGCGGGGCTGGGAGCTCAGGGCTGGGTCTCACACAGGAGCTGAGCTCAGAGCACAGCCTGCAGCCTCCACGCTGCCCTGCTGTGCATTAGGGATGCACTGAACACCACCGTGCCTGACAGGAGCCCCCAGGAGCAGCCCCGTGCTCTGTCCCCCTTTCTCCCGAGCTGCAGAGGGTCGTGCATCCCCCAGGCTGCCTCTCCCGGCTTCCACCGAGATCTTATCTGCAGGCTGGGTCCGGATCTCGGAGCGGAGCAGCCTTCCACGGCAGCCCAGCCAAGGGGAATGAGGCAATATTAAAGTGTGATATTTCATTGCTCTCTAATTAACTTCAGCTGCTTTCAAGCTGCAACAAATTACCCTCAAAGCCCGTGTTTGTACCGAGGAGAACTTTGAACTGCGCTCGCAGCCCCGGTGCCCGGGAGGGAGCGGGGAGGCCACTCCTGCTCTCTGCGGCTGCAGCTCCGTGTGTGGTTTGGGATGCACAGGACCAGCCCCGGGATGGCTGTGCCAGGCTGCAAACACAGGCAGAGGTGCTGGGGCTGGCACCAGCCCTGCCAGGGATGGCCCCGGGCGTGGGGAACTGCCAGGGCATCCCGGGAGAGCCTGAGCGTCTGCTCTGCTGGGAGGGATCCTGCTGCACCCCGGGCTGCTTCAGGGGCGTGCTGCCATCCCGAGGTCTTCCCGAAATACTGCCTGCAAGTGAACCCACGGCCTGAATCCTTCCTCTTTCCTTGGAGAGGGAATTCAGCTCAGCTTTGCCTGGGTCAGCAAAGACCTGGTGCCCTGATGGCTTTTGGGAGCCACTGGTGCCCTTGGGAGGCTCCAAAACACAGCTCTGTGTTTCCCTCCCGCTCCAGCTCCCTCAGTTCCTCGGAGGACACACTTGTTTGTGCTTACTTCCCACCTCCGTGTCCAGCAGGAGCCATGGAGATGGGAGCCATGGTGCAGCCCAGGCCTGGGGAGGTGGCACAGGCTCTGTCACACACAGGATTCCCAGGCACTGGCTCTGCCCAGCCTGGTGGTGCCAAGCCCTCCCCACCCTGCTCCGGCAGAGCAGCAGGGCTCCAGCAGCGTCTCTGGGATGCCTCGGGCAGGGCCAGCTCCGTTCCCTGTGCCAGAGGGAGAAGGGAAGCGCTCCTGGCTGCCCACGGGATGCCAGCACCAGCCTGAGCGATCTCTGCTGCTCACACTCGGTGCCTTTCCCCCCTCTGAAGGGAATTCGCCTTTTGGTTGGAATGACAGCAGGACCCGGGGCTGGCTCAGCAGCTCTTTGATCCCCCAAGTCCCTGCCCTTGGCCACGGAGCTCCTCGAGGCAAATCGTGGGAAAAGATGCCTTTTTTTCTTTATTCATCCCTTCTGCGTTTACCGTCCCCTTTTTGGCCTCTGAATGCCCCGATTTTTTATGGTTTGCAGAGCCTCAATACGAGCTCTGTCCCGGGACCGGCGCAGCCTCATCGGCTGGGCACCAGAGGGCCCCGGGGAGGCTTTTCCCTCGGTGGCATCAGTGGCAGGGCCACTGCTCTGGCTCCGTGTGACACCCGGTGTACCTCCCGTGCTGGCACTGGTCCCTGTCCCCTCCCGGTGTCCCAGCCCTGGAGTGGTCCCTGTCTCCTCCCGGTGTCCCAGCCCTGCAGGCACTGGTCCCTGTCCCCTCCCGGTGTCCCTGCCCTGCAGGCACTGGTCCCTGTGCCCTCCCGGTGTCCCAGCCCTGCAGGCACTGGTCCCTGTCCCCTCTCGGTGTCCCTCCCGTGCTGGCACTGGTCCCTGTCCCCTCCCGGTGTCCCAGCCCTGTGCCTACAGGCACTGGTCCCTGTCCCCTCCCGGTGTCCCTGCCCTGCTGGCACTGGTCCCTGTCCCCTCCCGGTGTCCCTCCCGTGCTGGCACTGGGCTGTGTGGAGGGCCAGCAGCTGCTGCCGGGTCTGGAGGTGTTTCTCACCTCGCTGAAAACAAACGAGGCTGATTTGTTCCCCAAGTGCTCGTCCATGGGAAGATTTTCCTGGGTGCGGTGGGAGCTGGGAACTTGGCTTCGCCTGCTCTCCTGCCCCGGCTTCAAAGCTCTCTCTTGGCTTTTCCACTCCCTTTTATGTCCCATCTCTTGAAATTCCAGTCCTGCACGAAGGCACAAACCCAGGACAGCTGAAGGCTTCCAAATGCAATTATTTTCCAGGGCATTTCAATGCTTTAGCAGCTCGTTCCTTTGCCAGACAGCACTTCCCTTCCCGTTGACCCTGTCTGTGCAGCCTGCAGTGGATGGCAGCTTGGGGGGGATGCCATCCCAGCCAGGCACCCTCAGCTGGGATTCAGACCTGGGCTGGGACTCCAGAGAGGCTGCATGAGCATCTGCAGATATATATATATATATTTATTTAATAGCCTTTTATTTATGAAGCTGCTCTGGAGTCTGATTCCCTCCCTCTGCTCAATGTTTATTGGTGCTACACCTGCCTTGAACTGGGAGCTGTGAGCACTTGGATAAATGGATTTGCCTCTCCTGGAACTGCATCCCAACAGAGCTCACCAGCATCCCCAGCCCAGGTGCTGCTCCTGGGGGTCAAGGATGGCGAGGAGAGAAGGCTTTGGGCAGGGCAGGATGGGGATCCAGGCCCCACAAAAGGGATGGGGGATAGCTCTGAGTGACTGAGCTCTGTGCTCAGTTCAGGGAGGAATTCCTTCCCAGGATCCCATCTAACCCTGCCCTCTGGCACTGGGAAGCTGTTCATTCCCCCCTGTCCCTTAAATGGCTCCCTGGAAACAGAGAGCAGGCAGGAATAAAGGAATCAAGGAGGGATTGGTTGGAAAGGCCTTCAGAGGTACACTCTGGGCTCCAGAGGCTCCTGCCTCAGTGCATCCCAACATGGACAAGGACAGCTCCCGAGTTCTTCCCACTTGGATCTCAGCATCACTTCCCCAAGCAGAAGCCAGGCAAGGATGGAATTTGCCCAAGCTTGCCCCCCTGTCCCCAAGATTGTGGTTTGCAGTTCTTGTTGGGCCTAGGAGGGTCTGGGTGTCCTTGGAGAGCTGGAGAGGCTTTGTGGTGTGTGTGTGAGCATGAGAGAAGAGCACTGAACGAGCTCCAGGGAACTGCAGAGTGACACTGGGCAGGGCAGGGCTGGGAACAGAGAAAAGTTAAACCCTAAGGCATCACAGGCACAGAGGACTGTCCTGGAGGGGCTGGGCAGTGCCCCAGTTCCTGCCCTGCTGGTGCCTGTGCCCAGGGCTGGGCTCCCAACCCAGCTCCCGGGGCTTCCCAATTGCTCCAGCCCCTGCCTGGCTGTGGCCGAGCTGTGGGGCCAGCAGGGAGAGGGGCAGCAGGAATTGGGTCCCTTGGGGCAGCACCAGCAGGAACAGGGATGTGTTTGGGTGGGAGTGTCTCCAGTGATGCCAGGATGATTCTTTGCCTTTTCTTTCACACCCCTCTCACACACCCTTTTATAGTTTGATGCATTCTCAGTGCTTTTAGCCCCACACTTGTACCTCCCCAAGGCTGAGAACTCAGCTCAGCCCCACGGCACCGTTAAACCAGGAGAGCAAACATCCTGGGAGCCCCAGACACCAAGGGCCTCTCCAGAACACATTTGGGAACCTCAGCCAGGCCCAGCCAGGGGGAAGGTTCCTCACAACGAGGGCTTCACTCCAGCCTCTCCCTGGGGGATCGCTGATAAATATGTTCATTTTGTAATGCCTAGAATTGTGTGCATTTCGGGGCATTCCACCTGGACCAAGTGCTGCACCCAAGGATCCTGCAATAAACCCCGAGGTAAAAACTCCTTTTCCCCATAAACTGTGTGTTGGTTTGAATTTTAAGACCCGGGGAAGGCACCTCCAGCAGCGGGGGCAGCGGTGCTGGGTGGGAGGAAGCGCCGCGCCCCGAGAGCAAGGCTGGGAGCCAGAATTGATTAACGAGGCCGAGCTGTAATTACACATTAGGTGCTCGCCCCCAGCCCTGCCGTGCTGCAGGGGGAGAGCGTGTCCTTGCAGCCATCCCTCACATGCAGCCATGTGAGAGGCGGCCGAGGGAAGGAAGGGGAGCTAAAAATAAACCCGCGTAAAAATAGTCCCACGTGTGCTGGCTTTCGAGGGGAAACGAGGGGAAATTTCATCCGGAGGAAAAAAAAATTAAAAAAAGAAAGACACTGAAATTTATTTTCCCAGCTCTCCCTCTGGAAAACAGGGAAGGGAAAGGGAAGGGAAGGGAAGGATGCTGCTGGATGCGGGGGAGGAAAGGAAAGGAAAGGAAAGGAAAGGAAAGGAAAGGAAAGGAAAGGAAAGGAAAGGAAAGGAAAGGAGGCAGCAGGCCGGGAATGGAGCAGCTGATGGCCCTGCCCGGCTCTCCTGCCCAAGCAGAGGATGTGTTTTAGCTCCTGGCCTGCCGGGACGATCCCGCGTTTCCAGGCTGGGAAGGCTCTCCCCACCTGCGCTTTACCTCCCGTGTGCCGGTGGAGGAGGAGAAACGGGCGAGAGACCCTTTGACACCTCATTCCTCACCTTTGGTTAGGGTAATCCTCCTTTTCAGTGCCGCCTTTGCTTTGTTTGCTTGGAGAGAGCGCTGGCACACGCTCCGGGAAATTAGCTCTTAACTAAAAGCATTTATGTAATTGGGGAGGGAGGGAGGGAGGGGGAGGTGTGTGCGCGCTGACTTTGGGGAAGTTCGGTCTGCAAAAACAAACCTCGCTAACTACGCTCGGTTCTGATTAAAGGAGATAAATCTGTCAGTGAGAGGCTAAATTTACCGCGAGCGTAACCCGCTGCCCCTCGCCCCACCAGCCATGGTCAGGCTGCGCTTATTTCTCTTGGGCAGGCTCCAGAAAGCGCCGGGAGGTGGAAAACAATCCCCAGCAATGTGGGAAACGTGGGATGCAGTGGGGGCGGCGGGAGGAAAAGCGGGGGGAGCCAGGAGCGAGAGACCAGGGGCAGCACGGCTGGTGCTGATCTCAGCTCCGCGGCTCGGGGCAGAAACCCCGAGATGCTCAGAGCTGCTGGGGAGCGGCTGGGAAAGAGCTGAGCCTGGAGAAAAGGGGGATCGGGGGGGACCTTGTGGGGTCTTGTGGGGACCTTGTGGCTCTGCACAAGTCCCTGACAGGAGGGGGCAGCCGGGGGGGGTCAGGCTCTGCTGGCAGGGAACAGGGACAGGAGGAGAGGGAACAGCCTCAAGTGGCATCAGGGAAGCTTCAGGTTGGATATTGGGGAAGGTTTCTTCCCTGAAGGGGTGGTCAGGCATGGGAATGGCTGTCCGGGTGGAGTCACCATCCCTGGAAGTGCCCAGAGGGTGTGTGTGGACCTTGGGGACAGGGGTTTGTGATGGGCTTGGTGGTGCTGGGGGAATGGCTGAGCTCAGTGATCCCAGAGGGCTTTTCCAAGCACAGATCTAGGACTGATGAACCACAGCATGGCCTGGGCACCTCTCCCCCAAAATCATGTGCACGGTGGTGTCCCCAGCAAAGGCTCCTGCAGTGTGCCCAGAGGGTGTGTGTGGACCTTGGGGACAGGGGTTTGTGATGGGCTTGGTGGTGCTGGGGGAATGGCTGAGCTCAGTGATCCCAGAGGGCTTTTCCAAGCACAGATCTAGGACTGATGAACCACAGCATGGCCTGGGCACCTCTCCCCCAAAATCATGTGCACGGTGGTGTCCCCAGCAAAGGCTCCTGCAGTCACTCCTAGGCCCAACAAGAACTGCAAACCACAATCTTGGGGACAGGGGGGCAAGCTTGGGCAAATTCCATCCTTGCCTGGCTTCTGCTTGGGGAATTGATGCTGAGATCCAAGTGGGAAGAACTCGGGAGCTGTCCTTGTCCATGTTGGGATGCACTGAGGCAGGAGCCTCTGGAGCCCAGAGTGTACCTCTGAAGGCCTTTCCAACCAATCCCTCCTTGATTCCTTTATTCCTGCCTGCTCTCTGTTTCCAGGGAGCCATTTCAGGCATCCTGCCCTCCCTCCCACCCCGGCTGTGTGGGAATGCTGAGTGCTCTCCTGCCGAGCTCGGATCCTCTCCTGCCAGCAGCTCCTTGTGTCCCTGGCCAGGTCTGTGCCCTGGCTGCCTCTGGGCTCTGTCCTGGGCTGCTCTGCCACCCCAGGAGCTTCCCCCCTGGCAAAAGGGTGCCAGGGCCAGCTCGTGTCCCCAGGGCTCGGGGGCTGATCCCGTGGCAGGATCCGGGGGGAGCGAGGGGCAGGTGCTGCTCCACACCCATCCCTGCCCGCATGTGGATGAAATTAGGGAAGGCTGGGAGAGAAGTGGAGGAATAGATGAGTGTGCCGAGAGGGGAGGGGAGGGAGGAGGAGCCCAGCCCTTCTCCCAGCTCCCCCGTGGATGGAATAAGATGTCCAGTGCCCCCCAGGACCAAATGGTCTCAATTTGCTCCTGCGTCACACGGAGCTGGTTCTGCCTCGGCTGGGGCCCCGAGGATGCCTTTCACAACAGCAGCTCCTGTCAGGAGCAGCAACAACAACAGCTTCAAAAACCTGCTGGAGCTGTGCTGTGCTCCCGACAGAAAACACATGGAGAGAGGGAAGGCTCAGGCGGCGTGAGGAGCCCTGGCAGGGAGGGACACACAGCCCCACATCGCTTCATGGCAGATGGGAATGGCTCAGCAGCTGTCCTCCAACAAAATGTGCCTTCCTGGGGGAGCCAGGGGACAGAAAAGAAAGAGTAAAAATCATCCTGGCATCAGCAAGGACCTCAAATCCCATCCAGTGTCCAGCAGGGACACCTCCCACTGTCCCAGGCTGCTCCCAGCCCCAATGTCCAGCCTGGCCTTGGGCACTGCCAGGGATCCAGGGGCAGCCACAGCTGCTCTGGGCAACCTCTGCAGGGAAGAATTTCAGACTGAGAGAATTGAACTCCTTGTAGTGCCACGGGTTTCTCCTGAGGCTCCCTTCAGTTGTTGCATTTGCCACTTTAAACGCTTTTGATCCAACCTGAGCAGCAAAAATCCGAGTATTTTCGTGTTTGGGCTCCATCAGAGCTCTCAGGTGAGCTCCAGCCTGGTCCTGGCAGCTGATTTGTGTCAGTCACACCTTGGCTCCAGGCAGTTGGGGTCTCTGGTGAGCCCTTTGGAATGAGCACAGGCTGCAGTGAGCTCTTGTGCACGGAAGTGCTCAGGAGCAAAGCGTGTCCTGTGCAGGGATGGCGACCCAGAAAAAGATTTCTTTTAGGCAGTTTATGCCTCACCAGTTCTTGCAGCACCAGGTCCTTCAGAACAGTTCTCAGGTTGAGAAAAATGTGAATGTTACAGTGGTTCCACCAAGCAACACACCACAGGTGTCAGAGAAGAAAGGAAGAGAGGAACAAGAAAGGAGAAGAAGGAAGAAGAAAAGGCTGACACCCTTTTCTTCTTATATTTCCTCTATACAACACACAGAGCACAACCTAAAACTACAACTAAACTCTCTGTGGTACACTAAATAAAAATCTTTTCACCTCTCTGGTGCATTCAGGCTCTCCCAGAAGAGAAAGGAGCTTCTCCCATCAGCTTAGGTCGCTGGCTAAGCTATTTTTTGAGGAGCTCTGGGGATAAAAGGAACCCCCAGAGGAGCAGGAGAAGCTTTCAGTTTTCCCTGGACTCCAGCACTCTGGGGAGCAGCTGTTGTTCCTAGGGCTCCCCACACCCTAGGAGTGTCACTGGGAGGTGTTCCCCTCCTTCCAGGATGGAGGAGTGAGGGAAGCAAGCTGCCAGTGCCTGGTGCGTGTGTCTTGGAGCACTGGTTTGTTTTGTTTCAAGCAGCTCATTGCCAATGGGGAGCAGCTGTGATGGGCCTTGTGATGGCTTTGTTTTTGGTGTTTTAGTTTTTGGAAACGTGGGGTCTTATCCCTATTATTCCATAGCATGGAAATACAAAACAACAACAACAACAACTAATTGTGAAGAATTTCAGAGCAGATATTTAGACTTAACCAAGTTCTTCATTCTCTGATCTGTTGAAGCCTATTGAGCCATCAGCCTGATGAGAAGGAATGTGCAGTTTGCTCAGGGCTCCCTCCTGCCCTGCCCTTCTGATGCTGAAATGCAGGCAGCTCACAGTCCCAGGCAGCAGATCCTGGCTTTGGCTATCCCAGGCCTAATACAACATTCCCAGGCACCCTCAGGGTGGCATTCTGGGCACTGTCCTCTGCAGGGCCAGGGGCTGCACTCCATGATCCTGCTGGGTCCCTTCTGTCAGGGTTTGGGCTTCTTTTCCAGCCCTTTACCCTCCGGGATGGAACACAGGACCCACAGTTTTCCCTTCTTTGGACTCAGTTGTTTGTTAGTTCTTATCTCTGTTACAGCCTTAGGAGCTGTGGGCTCTGCTAACAAGGTGGAACAAGGCTATCATGGCATTTCTCCAGCTCTGCAAAGATTTTATCCAGGACAATTTCTCCAATAATGAGTTGACACCTAAATTATTTTTATTTTTAACCCAACACTCAAACCCCTAAGATCAGCAGTGTGGATTTTCTTATCCAATTGCACGACACCATCTAAAGCCATGAAGAAAAGGAAGAAGAAAGTGAAGAAGAAGTATCTAGCCACCACCCTAAAATCTCCATCTTGGTATATTTGTATTACTATATTCCAAAACTCTAAATCTTATTTTTTTCACCCAGTGACACCACACCTTCCATTCAAACTCCTCACACTGATTTTAATGTTTAATATCACTCAATTTTGGAAGCCTATCCCAAGGCCTCAGATCAATGCAGTGTTTTCTTGTGGATCAGTGCCCTTCAGCACAGAGAATTAAAAATCCTCACCTCCCAGGGCTCCAACACCTTCCACTCAGGATGCTGTGGTTCTGTGAGAGCTGGGAGACTCCATCCATCCCTGGAGGTGCTCCATGGTCCTGAGCGTCCCCAGGGTGCCAGATCTGAGCATCCCTGTGCCTCTCCTCCAAGGAACACGGAGGATTTGGGGTGAAATGTGATTCCAAGGTTGTGATTCCAGCTGAAGCAATTAACAATTCCTTCCCCAGGGGGAACAGGGCAGTTTCCTTGCTGGGGTTAATGTCAGCCCTCACCAATCCCCTGCTCTGAAGTTTGGGAATGCTGCCTTCTAACTCTTGACCTCCCACACAACTCCAATCCCAGGAAGTGATGTCCTGAATCCCCTGGCAGTGACACCTCGCTGATTCCTGTGGCATGGCTCCTTAAAAGATCCCAATCTACTAACAGGAACTGGCCTGATAAAAGGCATTTCTTTTCTTTCCTTCTTTTTTTTTTTTTTGCCTCCTCACTTAGCAGCTACACACAGCCCGGGGAATCTAGAAATTAAATTGGCTTTTTGTCAAACCTCCTCCATGCAGCAGCAGCAGCAGCAGGGACCCTGCAGTGCAGTGCCGTGTTCCCAGTTACATTTTGGGGCATGCTGCTGCTTTCTGGCAGGCAGAGAGGAGCAGGGCAGGCGAGAGGCAGGCGGCAGGCTGTGCTCATGTCTCACCGGGAGCGAGGGGGAAGGACAGGGGAGAGGGAGCCGAGCTCCCTGCCAAGAAACCTCGAGTGAGTGCGAGCAGAAGAGCTCTGGCACGTGGCAGAGGGTGGAGGGCTGGGCAGGCCTGGCTGAGATGGTTTCCATCCCCTCCTGCTGGGAATGTGTGTGCAGGGAAGCAGGGCTCAAATAAACACCATCCAGCTGCCTCCAGATGTGGCTCTGGGCACCTCTGGGGCACGTGGAGCTGTGCTGAGGCTGATCCCTGGGGCTGGGTGGTATTGATGCCTGAAATGGCTCCCTGGAAACAGAGAGCAGGCAGGGATAAAGGAATCAAGGAGGGATTGATTGGAAAGGCCTTCAGAGGTACACTCTGGGCTCCAGAGGCTCCTGCCTCAGTGCATCCCAACATGGACAAGGACAGCTCCCGAGTTCTTCCCACTTGGATCTCAGCATCAATTCCCCAAGCAGGAGCCAGGCAAGGATGGAATTTGCCCAAGCTTGCCCCCCTGTAAAGGTAAAGGTTTCCATTCTTGGTCTGGGTATCCTTGGAGAGCTGGAGAGGCTTTGTTGTGTGTGTGTGAGCATGAGAGAACAGCACTGAACGAGCTCCAGGGAACTGCAGAGTGACACTGGGCAGGGCAGGGCTGGGAAAACATAAAAGTTAAACCCTAAGGCATCACAGGCTTCTGAATGCTTTATTTAGAAAATAAACCCCAAAATAAAATGGTGGAAGCTGTGAAAGAGGGTTATGAGACATCTTCTTCCACGTCTCTCTGGGGCTGGGTTTGTGCTGGAGCTGGCAGGTATGGTTCTTGTTACAGTTGCTGGATTTTGTCCTGATTGCTGAGTGTTGTTCTGATTACTGAATTTCGTTCCACAGCACTTATTTCACTGGTAAAACCCAAAAATCTCTCATTGTGCAAAGGCTGTGCGGTGAGGCTGGGGATGGCAAAAAAAATTCCCAGTGGAGGAAAACCACTGGTGAGTTGGGCATGATGCTGGCAAGTGTTTTTATCGAGTTTACAGCCCCCACTCCTCCTCCTGATGAAGATCTCCATGGAGCTGTTAGCATAGGATGGATGATACCTCTCGCCCGTGGCTCACAAACCTTTGACAATTTGGCCAAGCCAAGTGGAAATGGGGTAAAATATAAAAATATAAACTCCCCTGCACTCGGCCTCTTTTCCTTGGTGCTGTTGTGCTGTTTTGTTTCTCCAGCTGCGATTGAAGCTGCCAGAGCTGCCTGTGAGTGCTGTGTTGGCTTTTGAACCAGAACCACCTTCCCCAGGCACCCCCGGCGAGCTGGGGAGGGGAAGCACAGCCCTGGGATGATAAAAGCTGAGCGCTTGTCCACTAATAAAGGGAGGTGTTAATGCCTTGTTTCCCTGCTGTTTGGTTGCCATAGGGATGGGGCCGCCCCAACTAATGGGTTTGTTGCGTGAACTTCCATACTCGTTTGCCAAATGTTCTGTTTCTCTTCTTACCTCTCTGCTTTTTTTGCTTTTTTGCTTTTTTTTTTTTTTTTTTTTTTATTCCCCCCACCGTGCCACGGAGCAAAACGAGTTTGGAAGCAAAGCCATCCCACCCTCCGGGAAGGGAGAATCCCAGGGAAGGAGCTGCCTGAGGTGGATGCAGGATGTGGCTTTGAAGAGGTTGTTACCCTCTTTGAGGGCCAAGGGGTTGATGGAGCCCTGGGAGCTGAGAATTTTAAATTCTCTGTGCTGAAGGGCACTGATCCACAAGAAAACACTGCATTTGATCTGAGGCCTTGGGATAGGCTTCCAAAATTGAGTGATGACATTAAAATCACACCTGTGGAGTTTGAATAGAAGGTGTGGTGTCACAGGGGGAAAAAATTAAGATTTAGGGCTTTGGAATATAGTAATACATGTAATTATACATGTGCCAAAATAGAGGTTTTAGGGTGTCAGCTAAATATTCTTCTTCACTTTCTTCTTCTTCTTCTTCATGGCTTTAGATGGTATCATGCAATTGGATAAGAAAATCCACACTGCTGAACTTAGGGGTTTGAGTGTTGGGTTAAAAATAAAAATAATTTAGGTGTCAACTCATTATTGGAGAAATTGTCCTGGATAAAATCATTGCAGAGCTGGAGAAATGCCATGATAGCTTTGTTCCACCTTGTTAGCAGAGCCCACAGCTCCTAAGGCTGTAACAGAGATAAGAACTAACAAACAACTGAGTCCAAAGAAGGGAAAACTGGGTGGCATGGGAAGGGTTTTAATGTCCTTTCCAACCCAAACCATGCCATGATTCCAGCACCTTTCCATGCTACCTGGGAAAAATCACTCCATGCATGCATCCACGTGTGCTCCTCCTGAATTCAGACTCAGATCTTTTTATGTAGAGATCACTGGAAATCCACCAGAGCTGAGGATTCTGTGTGTGTGTGTGTGTGAGAACCTCCCCACTCACAGCACCAACCTGCACTTCCATTTAGAAAGGCCAAATGAATAAATAAATAGCACAACCCTCCCCCAAAAGCTCTGAACGAATTTTTATTTTTCAAAGCTCAAACGCTTGGTGCCTGCCAAGCAACTAAACTGAGAGGTTTGTTGCCAAAATATCCTTCTCCAAAATCCTTCTTTTTAAAGTTCCTGCTTGCTTAAAAAAAAAAAAAAAAAAAAAAAAAAAAGGGGGAAAAAAANAAAAAAAAAAAGAGAGAGGGAAAGAGAAGAGGGAGAATTGCTCAAGCAATTTTAGAGGAATAACTCTAATATAAGTGGCTTTGTTTCAGGAGCACAGCATCTGCTGCTGCTTCCAGGAGTGCAATGGTTTCTGCTGCTGCTCAGAGCAGGAATCTTTTATACCTTTGTCACCCAACCAACAACCTCTGTGTATTCTATTTTGTCTTTAAAACCAATAAGTACCAATTTTATTAAAATGCTTCTTCTACACTGGGTTCTTTGTACCAATGAATGAATCACAGGAACTCAGGTCAGAGAAAAAGGAGGAAGAAGGAGAAGAAAGAAGGAGAAGAAGAAGAAGGAGAAGAAGAAGGAGAAGAAGAAGAAGAAGAAGAAGGAGAAGCTGACACCCTGGGTTCTCCATGTTGTCTATAATATATAGAGCAAAATCTAAACCCACAACTGCACACTCTGTGTTGCACTAAACAAAAAACATTTTCATTTCTTTGGTGCCTTCAGCTCATCGAGAAGTGAGGGGAGTTTCTCCCATGGGCTTAGGTCAATGGCTGAGCTGTTTTGTGGAGTTATAAATGTCCCCAGAGGAGCAGGAAAGGTTCTCCAGCCCTCCTGGGCTCCAGCAAGGTCTCTGTTACCCCGGGAAGGGCCAGTCCTGGTGGAGCTGCCCCGAGCCAAGCTGCAGAGCAGGTGTTGGGAGGGTCAGGTGAGTAGGTCAGAAGTGAGCTGCCCTTAAAAACCTTTAAAAACCTTAAAAACCTTTAAAAACCCTTAGAAATCCCTCCCCTTTGCTGTGAGTGTGTCAGTCCAGTGATGTAAGCCCAAGCTGCCCAGCCACGCCGAGACCTTCGCTCGGCAAAGCCTTTGCCTCACTTTTGATGTTAGATGAGCATCCAGTGAGCTTAATTAAAGTTCAATTAGTGTAAGTAGGGTAAATGTGGTAGGTCAGCAGGCACGGCAGGTGCTGAGGTACTGTTGGCAATAATCAACGTGACCAACAACAACAACAACAAAAAAAATAAATAAATAAAAAGCAGCAAAAAAATTCCCTTCTTAAAAAATAAATGCCTCTAAGTGTCTGGTTCAGACAAGTCATCTCACCCCATCAGGAGTGGCTTTTTCTTTTTACTTTCTTTCCCCAGGCAATACTGACCAGCTGAGAGCAAATCTTGTTTCTTCACATCACTGAAAAAAAAAAAATTAAAAAAAAAAATCGGTTTTTGTCCTTCACTGTGCTCTGGAATTTTGCCCCAAACACTTTTCTGGAGCCTGGGCTTGTGCCACAGGGAGATGTCTCACTGCTTTCTGCTCTTCTTTTCTCTCCACTCGAGAGCCACGTGGTGAGGGCTGTGTTTCCACAGCCCAGCTGAGTTTATTAAAGATCTGATAATCATTTCTGGAGGGCTCTCAGTGAGATTCAGCAGTGCCTCACCAGCCTGGCTGCCCGTGGTGGCTTCAGATCTCCTCGGCAGCTATGGGTGATGTTTCCCTGACTTTGAAATGGGATTTGGGTGTGATTTGGGTATTTTGGCACTCAGGCATCCGTGTCTATCTGTGCTGATCTCTGGTTTGTGTCCTGCTGGGTGCTGGTGGCAGCACAACTGGGCCCTGGGGGAACCCTTGGCCTGTTCTTGGATGTGCTCCTGGATCAGGAATCCCACTCTGGCCACGGGGCCCTGGCGAGCCCCAGCGTTCTGCAGTCAGCTCCAGCACAGACTCAGCTCCTTCCTTATTTTTATCTGCCTCGATTGGATCATCCCTAAAAATAATCTGCCATGCGAGATACTGCAGTGCTGAATCCCCCAGCAGAGCCAGGGGAACGTGGGGAGAGCAGCCAGAGGCAGGGCTGGAGCTGGGGAGCACCCCTGGGATGCAGAGGGTGGCAGCACTCGGAAGGGACAGGCATGGTTCAAAAACAACAAACCACATGAAGTTACCTCTCTGAGCAGGCTTGATTTTAGCTGCTCCAAAAAAATTTTTCCCCACGTTTTGGTGGATGAGATCAGCTCTGAGGACAGCTTCACACAGTGCAGCTCTTCTGGATCCCACCAAGCACCAGCTGCACTTGTGTTACAGCA
This sequence comes from Erpornis zantholeuca, assembly GCA_013400515.1. Taxonomy (NCBI): domain Eukaryota; kingdom Metazoa; phylum Chordata; class Aves; order Passeriformes; family Timaliidae; genus Erpornis; species Erpornis zantholeuca. The sequence goes on along the minus strand of VZTN01003403.1, from coordinate 37,799 downwards.
CCGAGGATTCCCAGGACACACTTCAAATCTCCTGATTGAGACATGGATATATCCTCACCCTCCTTTCTTCATGTCTGCTGCTTGTGTGACAAAGGAGCAGGTGGATTTGCAGGAAGGAACCTGAAGTTGTACTGAGGCAGGTGAAGCACTCTGCAATATAAAGTGCAGTTAGAAAAATCACAGCAGCCTGGTTGTGACCTGCCAGCCCACCTTTTCATCAGAAATCAAAGCTCCTGGAAGTCTTTCTCAGATACATTCATTTCAAGGATGCATAGGAATCTCAGAGCAGACCATCTGAACTTTTGATGCAATCCTGGAGTTCTTAAATGCTCGGAAATTTCACTGGAGAAAGTTTCGGGGCAGATTGGAAAAATGGCTTTTTTCCCCCCCGTTGAACTTAGAGTTTGTTGAGATGCAGATAATTAAATAAAAGCTAATAAAATAATCAGCCCCTCCCTTCCCATTTGGCTGAGGGAATATTTTATTATTATTATTATTATTATTATTATTATTATTATTTTTAAATAGAGCAGTTTTGACAAGGTGAGCTAACGCATCCTGTGTGGGCACACAGATTGCTGCTCTTTAATCACTGCTCACTGGCACCTGCCTCAAACCCTGATGAGGGGAGAGTGCTTTATTTTCTTTTTTTTTTTCCCTTTTTTTAACAAACTGTTCTGTCCCCTGATTTCTGAGTTTCCAGGAAGCTTAAAGCGAAGCAAAACCTTTTAGTTAAATTAAACATTTCAGATGGAGCAGAGTTTGTTTTTGCAATCTAGCTGAAGAATGTGAACTTTCCGTTTGGGATTAGCCCAAACCCATTTTTTCTGGGCTGTTTTTTCCTTCCTGTTTGTAGAAATGAAGGGGAAAAGCTCTGCCCTGGGGCAGTGCAGGTCCTTTTCCTGCTGTTCCACCCGGGATGAGCGCCCTGAGAAGGGAACAGAGCTGGGCAAGGCTCTGGAGCTCAGGGGCCAGGACAAGAGGGAACAGCCTCAGGGAGTGCCTGGCGAGGTTTGGGGTGGAAATTGGGGGAAATTTCCCCACTGGAAGGTGGGTCAGGCATTGGAACAGGGCAACGGTGGAGGAGCCTCCCTGGAAATATTCAGCAGGCATGTGGAGGTCATGCTCAGGGAGATGTTCAGTGCCCTTGGATGCTCTTGGAGGTCTTTCCCAACCTCAACCACCCCCTGATTCTTTTGGTTGCAAGGAAATGGAAACACAACTGAGGCAGGATTGATGTGCTGTTTGCAGAGCTGGGCCTGCTCTGCTCCGGGCTCAGCTTTCCCTCCCCTCCCCGGATGGAGACTCGGATCCCTGCTGGCTGTGNAGAGCAGACCATCTGAACTTTTGATGCAATCCTGGAGTTCTTAAATGCTCGGAAATTTCACTGGAGAAAGTTTCGGGGCAGATTGGAAAAATGGCTTTTTTCCCCCCCGTTGAACTTAGAGTTTGTTGAGATGCAGATAATTAAATAAAAGCTAATAAAATAATCAGCCCCTCCCTTCCCATTTGGCTGAGGGAATATTTTATTATTATTATTATTATTATTATTATTATTATTATTTTTAAATAGAGCAGTTTTGACAAGGTGAGCTAACGCATCCTGTGTGGGCACACAGATTGCTGCTCTTTAATCACTGCTCACTGGCACCTGCCTCAAACCCTGATGAGGGGAGAGTGCTTTATTTTCTTTTTTTTTTTCCCTTTTTTTAACAAACTGTTCTGTCCCCTGATTTCTGAGTTTCCAGGAAGCTTAAAGCGAAGCAAAACCTTTTAGTTAAATTAAACATTTCAGATGGAGCAGAGTTTGTTTTTGCAATCTAGCTGAAGAATGTGAACTTTCCGTTTGGGATTAGCCCAAACCCATTTTTTCTGGGCTGTTTTTTCCTTCCTGTTTGTAGAAATGAAGGGGAAAAGCTCTGCCCTGGGGCAGTGCAGGTCCTTTTCCTGCTGTTCCACCCGGGATGAGCGCCCTGAGAAGGGAACAGAGCTGGGCAAGGCTCTGGAGCTCAGGGGCCAGGACAAGAGGGAACAGCCTCAGGGAGTGCCTGGCGAGGTTTGGGGTGGAAATTGGGGGAAATTTCCCCACTGGAAGGTGGGTCAGGCATTGGAACAGGGCAACGGTGGAGGAGCCTCCCTGGAAATATTCAGCAGGCATGTGGAGGTCATGCTCAGGGAGATGTTCAGTGCCCTTGGATGCTCTTGGAGGTCTTTCCCAACCTCAACCACCCCCTGATGTGTTTGGTTGCAAGGAAATGGAAACACAACTGAGGCAGGATTGATGTGCTGTTTGCAGAGCTGGGCCTGCTCTGCTCCGGGCTCAGCTTTCCCTCCCCTCCCCGGATGGAGACTCGGATCCCTGCTGGCTGTGTTTTCGTTTGGCTGCACTTTCACCCCAAAAAGAGTGTGTTAATGAGCATTTCCTTGCAGCTGGAGAGCCACTTCCCCACGTGTTCATCCCAAACACCCTCACCCTGGGGGACATTTGAGCTGAGCTCAGGAGGGAGCTCGCCCTGGGCCCAGCTCGGAGGGTGCTGCTGCAGGAGCCACTGCTCTGAGCCAAGCACCATGAAAACATCCAGGAGAGGTCTATGAAATCCATGAAATCCCTGAAATGTGTCCCACATCAGATGGTTTGGGTGCTTTCCCCGTGCAGAGAGGGGACAGAGCTGCTGTGGAGGCTTTGGGAGCTCCACATGTTGGTTCTCAGCGCTGGAGTGCACAAGCAGAGGGCTTTGCATCTCATGGTTTGTAATTGGGCCCCAGAACTGCACTAATGCCTTTATCAGGCTGGGGAGTGTCTGTCACAGCACAAAAGCAAAATCACCGAGGGACAGGCAGGCAGTAAGGGCTGCTGCTGCTCTCCCTGCCTCTGGAATAACAGCCAAGGATTTGCTCCTAGACAAATGTTCCACTCTTGTGTGTGTGAATAAATATAATTTCTCTCTCTCTCTCTCTCATTCTCTTTCATTTTTTCTTTTTCTTTTTTTTTTTTTTTAAGCAGGCCGAGGAAGGAAAGGAAAAGCTGAAGTGCCTGAGGTGCAGGGAAGCATTTTGCTCTATTCCCTGACTTTGCTGAGTGCCAGCTGTGTGTGCCCACCTCAGGGGAACAGCAGCAGGGCTGAGGATTTGGGATGGGCAAGCCTGGAACAGGGCAGGAATCTCATCCCAGCTGTCCCTGGGTGTGGTGATGCCAGGATGATTCTTTGCTTTTTCTTTCACACCCCTCTCACACACCCTTTTACACAGTTTGATGCATTCTCAGTGCTTTTAGCCCCACACTTGTACCTCCCCAAGGCTGAGAACTCAGCTCAGCCCCACGGCACCGTTAAACCAGGAGAGCAAACATCCTGGGAGCCCCAGACACCAAGGGCCTCTCCAGAACACATTTGGGAACCTCAGCCAGGCCCAGCCAGGGGGAAGGTTCCTCACAACGAGGGCTTCACTCCAGCCTCTCACTGGGGGAGCTTTGATAGATATTTCATTTTGCAATGCCTAGAATTGTGTGCATTTTCAGGTCATTCCACCTGGAGCAAGTGCTGCACCCAAGAATCCTTAAATAAACCCAGTGGAGAGGCTCCCAGTGAGTGCAGAGTGCTGTGGAGGGAGGCCCAGGCCCTTAAAGCTGCACGGGGACAGGCGAGGGGAGGGAGAATGAGTGGGAGGAGGACAGCAAGTCCTCGCTGAAACTGTTTTGTTCTCTCAGTTTTTAATCTCCAGCATCACTGGACACAGTCCCTCTGGAGGTGCTGCCAGACCACTGAGCCCTCCAGGCACCCTCTTCCTGCAGGAAAGTCTGCAGCTTTGGGTTTTATTCCACTTCTTCACCCATGCCAAGGCCTACTGAACACTGGGTGTGCTGTGGGTTTGTTTGGGTTCGGTCCCACCTCTGGGGCAGGTCAGCCCATCTCCCCAGGCACCCCTTGGAGCTCCCAAACCCCAAGGAGAGCTGGAACATCCCTCCCTGTGCGAGTCCCAGCTCGGGGAATGTTACTGATAAACAGCAGAGGTCTGCTGGAGCCGCTGGTGATTCTCCTGCTACGAGAGGCTCCGTGATAGTTCCCCTCTCTTTTCCTCCTTGTGGGTTTGTGATTTATTTGTGGGCTGGCAGGCATCCACAGCCCTGCAGGAAATGGATGTCTGCTCTGGTGGTTGGTGGGGGGACACACGTTTGGTATCAAGGTCTAATTTCCCCACCACGTTAATTACAGATGTCCCTCCCTGCCTGGAGCAGCTCCATGCTTCCTGGGCCCTTTGGGTTTGCTCTCCCCAGCCCAGGCTGAGAGTATTTATGGGGAACCTCAGCTCTGGCATCCTGGGCTGAGCTGAGGGAAAGTTAAAAGAGCTTGGCCACAGAAAGTGTAGAGGGGAAACTCTCTGGCCTTTTTTTGTTACCTGATGGTAACTCCAGCATGGCCAAGCTTTCCCTGGCTATTCCTCCTGCTGACACTCTGCTCGAGGATCAAAGTGCTTTGCCCTAAGAAAACACTTTCCTCTTGCTGTGGAAAAGCAATTGTAGAGCAATTTACCTTGGAACAGCCATGCTGCTTAATTCCTGGCTCCTGGAGAGAGAGACCCAGCTGAACCTGGAGCAAAGAAAGGAAACCCGAGGCAAAATTCAGAGTGCTTGTATCAGGTTTTGTTGGAGGAAAGGCTGGAAAAGGCCTGGCACAGGGTGCCCAGAGAAGCTGTGGCTGCCCCTGGATCCCTGGCAGTGTCCCAGGCCAGGCTGGATGGAGCTTGGAGCAGCCTGGCACAGTGGGAGGTGTCCCTGGCATGGCAGGGGGGGCACTGGATGAGTTTAATGTCCCTTCCGACCCAAACCATCCTGGGATTCCACGGTCTGGGACAGCAGTGGAGCAAAAAATCATGATTTCCAGCAGATTGAATGTACCCGAGGTGTCCCTTGGCTTGTAACGTGGGTTCTCCATGGATTCCTGAGGGATCACATGTCCTGCTGTGGTTTTTCTGGCTTTATCCTGCCAGAAGTGGCGTGTGGGAGCACCAGGGATGTCTGCAAGGACAGAGCACAAACCTGAGCCAGCTTGGTGCCATGAAACCGGGAGGGAGATGAGGATCTGTGATGGGGGGGACATCCAGGGATGTGGGATTCTGGGACCTCACCTCCTGTTGGAGTCACTGCCTGGATGTGCTGCTGCTCTGGCTCTGCTGGGATGTATCTTGTCCTTCTCCCGGGGTCCCAGCTCACCCTTTGAGGTAAACCTGTCCAGATCCACACCAAAATTAAGCACCTCACCTTGTTTGTTCTGCCTCGCCCCTGCAAACCCTGAGCACCTTCCATGCCCTCTCTCACCTCTCTCTTTCAGAGCCCAGCCCACGTCCTCCACCAGTCTGTGTGGGCTTGTGCAGGGCTGCTGCTGCATTCCTGTGGCCCAGGGCAGCGAGCTGGGGCTGGGACAGAGCTCTCAGGAGCTGGGATTGCTTGGGAAAGCACCCAGCTGACCGTGAGCACAGCCTGGACACGCAGGCTGCTGTTACCTCGGAGCCTGGCCCAGCCTCGGCGAGAGGGGCAGGGAAGGATGCCCTGGGGAATTCTATTTCATAGAATCCCAGAATGGTTTGGGTTGGATTTGGACCTTAAACTCATCCCATTCCATCCCCTGCCATGGCAGGGACACCTCCCACTGTCCCAGGCTGCTCCCAGCCCCAATGTCCAGCCTGGCCTTGGGCACTGCCAGGGATCCAGGGGCAGCCACAGCTGCTCTGGGCACCCTGTGCCAGGGCCTCACTGGCAGAATTTCCTTCTAAATCATATTCCCATTGATGCCTTAGGTTTAACTTTTATATTTTCCCATCCTGCCCTGCCCAGTGTCACTCTGCAGTTCCCTGGAGCTCGTTCAGTGCTGTTCTCTCATGCTCACACACACACAACAAAGCCTCTCCAGCTCTCCAAGGACACCCAGACCCTCCTAGGCCCAACAACAACTGCAAACCACAATCTTGGCGAGAGCGGGGATCCTTCCCTCGAGGTTTTCATCAGCAAAGCCTCGCCTGACTTCTTTTCTTTTATTTTTTCTTTTTAATTTTATTTCTTTTTTTGGCAGGGTTGGCTCGGCGGCGATTCCAGCGAGGAATCAAAGTTTGCTTCCCTTCCCCGGCGCTCGGTGGGAGCAGCTTCCGCCAGCGCTGCCTGTGCTCCCGGCGGTGCTGGATATGGCAGGGCTATTTTTAGAAGCCAGGGTTGCCATGGCAACACAGTGTAATTTTTATTTTTTTTTAATTTTTTTTTTTTCCCCCTCCTGTTAAATATAGCAGCTGTCGCAGGGAACTCTCGTCCTCCTGGAGGTAAAGGGCTGTGCTTCTGCCCTCTGACAGAGCTGGGGGTGTCGGAGGAGGGCGAGGAGGGAGGATTAAACCAGAGGAAGCCCGGAGGAAATGCGGATCTGTGCTCACACTGAAGGGTTTGGGATGCAGCCGTGTGTGTGCCTGCGGCTTCTGTGCTAAAAATGGTGTGGGCACCACGGGGATAGGGGAGCTTTGTCCCTGAAACCAGCCAGCCCCTCTCCCTCGGCCCCAAAGGGGTGAAATGCCTGAGCTTTGGGGAGCAAAACGACTTTGTATCTTTGTGTTTTTCCATTTTTTTTTTAATTTCCTGGGTCCCTGTGAGGTGCAAACACGTCCCATCCAAGGGCAGGTTTCCATCTCCGGGGAGGAAGGAGAAGGAGAAGGGTGGGGATTGCTTGGGCCAAGGGCAATCTGTCGGCTGGGAGATGGAGATCTTTGTTTTAATTAACCAGTCTTTGCCTCATTACGTGAAGAGGGAAACCAGAGAATGGCAGACACGAGCAGGGCTAAGATCACTGAAAGTTTCCTTGAAAAGTGGCTGCAACAGCAAATGAACAAAGAACCAAATTTAAACCAGCTCGAGCTTAAAGCATCTGCGGGGGTCACTGTGACCAAGGCTTTGAACGGGAGTAACACAGCTCCGGGAGCCTTATCTGCTCCCTCAGCTATCGTGAGTGGCATCTATTGCTGGGGATGTTATTGCTTTTCTGAATTTAATAGCAGGAGCAGTGCTTAAGCAAGCAGAAAGCCGCAGGGGAAGAGCTGCCTCTGCAGCCATGGGGGCTGGAGCCCACCCCAGGCTGGCTCCCCACCTCTGCCCCAGCCCCAGGGAGCTTTGGAGGGCTGGGGCAGCTGGAAGAGTCAGGGATTTAGGAGGCTGGAGGGTGGAGGTGCTGCCTGTCCCCCCTGCTCCATGCTGCTCGAGCACAGCTCCAAAAATAGGTGTTTGTACATGGAATGGTTTGGGTTGGAAGGGTCCTTAAAGCCCACCCAGTGCCACCCCTCTGACATGGGCAGGGACACCTCCCACTGTCCCAGGCTGCTCCAAACCCCATCCAGCCTAGCCTGGGACACTGCCAGGGATCCAGGGGCAGCCACAGCTCCTTTCTGGTGAACCCCAGTGCCCAGAGGTTGGTTCTGAAGGACTCCAAGCAAAGGTCCTGTCCCTGAGGTGCCCCTTGGAGTGGCCTTGTCAGACTGCCAGGCAAAGAGGACTCAGGGCAAAGCTGCTTTGGGCATTCCCCATGCTTCCCCCGAGGTCAGGGGGCCTGGATTTCCCAAAAAAGTGCATTTCCCATTGGCCTGTGGAGCCATGACGCTTCCAGCAGGGATTGGGATCGTGCTGCATGCCAGCAACTCTTCCTGCTGGGATGCCCACCTGGTGATGCCAGGATGATTCTTTGCTTTGTCTTTCACACCCCTCTCACACACCCTTTTATACAGTTTGATGTACTCTCAGTGCTTTCAGCCCCACACTTGTACCTCCCCAAGGCTGAGAACTCAGCTCAGCCCCACGGCACCGTTAAACCAGGAGAGCAAACATCCTGGGAGCCCCAGACACCAAGGGCCTCTCCAGAACCCATTTGGGAACCTCAGCCAGGCCCAGCCAGGGGGAAGGTTCCTCACAACGAGGGCTTCACTCCAGCCTCTCCCTGGGGGATCTTTGATCAATATGTTAATTTTGCAAGGCCTTTAATTGTGTGTATTTCAGGGCATTCCACCTGGACCAAGTGCTGCACCCAAGGATCCTGAAATAAACCCCAAGGTCAAAACCCCTTTTCCCCATTTCATTCCTTCACAGAAAGGTCCTGGGAAGAGCCCCAGAACCCCAGGCTGGTTTGGGGTGGAAGGGACCCTAAAGCCCATCTGGTCCCGTGGGCAGGGACACCTCCTACCACACCAGCTTGCTCCAAGCCCCATCCAGCCCAGCCCCAGGCTGGCAGCCTGTCCCATCCCTGGCCACCCTGGAGCTCACTCCCAGACTCCTGGAGGTGGAGGAGCAGGTCCTGCAGATAGGGAGCAGAGATTGCCTGAATATTCATGGCTCGGCGGGCGAGCTGCAGCAGGCCCTGCTTACAAACTGCCACCCCAACTGCTCACATCCAGAAAGGAGGCAAATAAATAAACAGATGCTTGTTAATTGCCTTAATTACCCACCAGCAAACAGGAGACTGGGAGCACATCAGTTTAAAGAAGCCTTTTAAGAGGTGTCTCACAGTAACTCTCCTCCATGTGCCAACCACGCTGGTCTCCCCTGCCTGCAGTGGACTCCCCCCAGACAGGGAATGGATTTCCATTATGCAGGAAGGAGGGATCACATTCTGACAATGAGGGTTGGGGCTCGAAGTGAGCCCCGGATTTATGCCCCCTTCCCAAAAACCGGGGCTGGGCCAGCACTTAAGGTAAAGCCATGCCAGGAGTGATTGCAAAGAGCCCTCCTTGAGCAAGAGAAATCCAGCAGCTAAGGCAATCCTTGTTTTCCAGCTGGGAGCAGGCATGAAGGAGAAGGAGGTAGGGCTGGGAACTCCTTTTTTTTTTTTTTCCCTATTATTTTTTTAAAGATCTCCAAGAAGAAGGAAAAATGGAAGAATCGCGTTCCTCTCACTGCCCCGTGGGTGTGGGGTGACTCTGATGTCTCCTGCTGGGGCTGATGCTCAGTACCCACAGCCAGTGCTGAGCCAGCAGTGTGGGATGGATGGCTAAGGACTGCCCAAGTCAGAGGCACTGTGGCCAAATCCATTATTTTTTTATCCCGGGGTGAGTGCAGAAGGTCCTGTGCCAACCCTGGAGCAGTCACAGAGGGGTTTGGGTTGGGAGGGACCTTAAAGCTCATCCCATTCCCCGCCCTTGCCAGGGGCAGGGACACCTCCCACTGTCCCAGGTTGTTCCAAGCGCTGCCAGCTGCCTGTGCCCACCCCTGGAGCCCCTCCCGCCCGGTGCCTGCCCTTTTCCAGCCTCCTCTCCCAGCCCTGATCCTGCTCTGCCTGGAAAAACCAGCGCGGGCTCCCTCGGGAGCGCTGGCAGTGGCTCCGCAGGGCCCTTATCTGCAGATGGTGATTGAATGATGAACGGCAGCCCCTGGGGCAGGCAGGTTGTGAAAGGAGCCCCAGGACCGTGGCTGCCTCCCTGACGTCCTTGTGACGCAGCGCGGGCCTTGGGGTGCGACCAGAAAAGAGAGGAAAGAAGGAATGAAGGGGTGGGGTGAGAGGCAGTGAGAGATGAAAGGAGATTGTCTTATCAGGCAGAGCTGGCAGCTGGAGTGGATTTCCTCTCCCCAGCGCGGTGTGGGTGATGCTGGACCCAGCCCTGGCCAAGGCTCTGGGGTGGCTGCAGGGTGGGGGGCACTGGGCAGGTGCTGCAGCAGATGTGGGGCTCACCTGGCTCAGATCTGATGGCACCCGGGCTTTAAATCCTGCAGGGATGACGTTTGGCCATGCACCTTTCACCACAAGCCTCCCTGTGTGCCCTGGTTGGGCTTTTACCCTCGGTGCTCGCAGCCTTTGCTGAACCTTGCAGGTGACACTGGGGACAAGGCCTCTGAGCAATGCTCCCATCACGCTTGGTGCCTTCCCCTGGTCTCAAAATTTAAACCAAAACACAGTTGATGGGGAAAAGGGGTTTTTACTTTGGTATTTATTTCAGGATTTTGGGGTACAGCACTTTGTTTGGGTGGAATGCCCCAAAATGCATGCACACTTTGAGTCACACTGAAATGCACACAATTATAAGCTTTGCAAAATGAAGATATTGATCAAAGATCCCCCAGTGAGAGGCTGGAGTGAAGCCCTCGTTGTGAGGAACCTTCCCCCTGGCTGGGCCTGGCTGAGGTTCCCAAATGTGTTCTGGAGAGGCCCTTGGTGTCTGGGGCTCCCAGGATGTTTGCTCTCCTGGTTTAACGGTGCCGTGGGGCTGAGCTGAGTTCTCAGCCTTGGGGAGGTACAAGTGTGGGGCTAAAAGCACTGAGAATACATCAAACTGTATAAAAGGGTGTGTGAGAGGGGTGTGAAAGGCAAAGAACCATCCTGGCATCATTTGCAGCCACAGTGCCCACAGCAAGAAGGGTGAGCTGGTGCTCCCCCAGCTCAGCAGCACCTTCAGCCAAAAGTTACACCTCTCAGATCCCTCGGTGGTGTTGGCTTCCCTCTGCTGCCCATGCACTTGTGCCTCTCCCCAAAATTAAAAAAAAAAAAAAAAGAAATTTCTTGAAAAAAAAGAAAAACCCACCGATTTTGAACAGCATCGCCTTGCAGAAGAGAGAAGGGGAGGGCTGGGAGGGGGAGATGGGACGCAGCTATTTTAGTGCGAGCCCATCTGCGTCGGTAATTCTCCGTCCAGCCCCAATCATCGCTGGATGTGCCGGGCTGGATGAGCCAAGGGAACACCTTCCCTGATTTCCCGGGCGGTTCCCAGCTCCCCATTCCCTGCGGGCAGCAGGGTGGGTCAGTGGAGCTGCGGGTCCGGGGGGGAAGGAGTGGCCCCTGTCCCCTCTCGGCCCCTCCGCACGGCAGCAAAGTTCCTGCAATCTGTTTTCTCCGGGACATATGCCGTGCTGGGGCTGCCTGCAGCCTAATAGCTAAAGTCTAATCATTTTGGGTGTAATTTCCTGCGGTTTGGTGCCTCGGGCAGCTGTGGGGAGAGGCCTCCTCCCCTGCGGGGTGCGGGACTCTGCGGCTGCTCCGGTGATGCCAGGATGGTTCTTTGCCTTTTATACCCCTCTTACATACTTTTTTACACAGTTTGATGCGTTCTCAGTGCTTTCAGCCCCACACTTGTACCTCCCCAAGGCTGAGAACTCAGCTCAGCCCCACGGCACCGTTAAACCAGGAGAGCAAACATCCTGGGAGCCCCAGACACCAAGGGCCTCTCCTGAACACATTTGGGAACCTCAGCCAGGCCCAGCCAGGGGGAAGGTTCCTCACAACGAGGGCTTCACTCCAGCCTCTCCCTGGGGGATCTTTGATAAATATCTTCATTTTGCAAAGCTTATAATTGTGTGTATTTCAGTGTGACTCAAAGTGTGCATGCATTTTCAGGGCATCCCACCTGGCCCAAGTGCTGCACCCCAAAATCCTTAAATAAACCCCGAGGTAAAATCCCCTTTTCCCCATCAACCGTGTGTTGGTTTGAATTTGAAGACCACGGAAAGGCAATGCCGGAACCTCTCCAGCGCTGCATTAAGGACCGGAGCTCGCTGCTGCTCCTGTGGCCCCGGGGCAGGGCTGGGGCAGTGCCGCTGCCGCTCTCAGGTGAGATGTTTGGGCTGTGATGCTCCGTAGGTAGAGCTGCTCCCGCGGCAGCGGCGGCGTCCCAGCGCACACATTAGAGCCTATTTGCGATGTAAATTAATAAGTGCCATCTGCTTACCTCTGGTGTTATGGGAATGTTGTCTTGCGACGGGCTACAAACAAGACAACATTGAGGAGGTAACACCTGCTGGGACATATTTCTGCCGTTTATTTTCAAACACTGGGAGATCGTTTTGGACGGGGAGGAAATAGGTACGGGCTCCTCTCGCTGTGCTAACGAGCCGTGGGGATTGCCAGGCGACATCCCGGAGGAATCAGTGAGGATGGAGGAGGCTCTGCATCCGAGGGCGGAGGGGCCTGGGCAAGGATGCTGCACCTCTGCGCCCCGGCCTCGGCTGGTGGAGATTTAAGGGCATGGTTGATGGTGAAGAGTTGCTGCTTGTCAAATGCAGAGCTCGCTGCAGGGATGTATTGATTCCAGGCAAAAGGGCCCTGGAGGTAAAAAAAGAAAAAGAAAAAAAAAAAAACCAAACAAACGGTAGGTCTGTCAAAACATCCCACTTCAGCCTTTGGGGATGGGACGGTCTCCATTTTCATTTCAAAATCACGGCCCACTTTTGAAATGGAAATTATTCTAATGCTGAGGCAGAGATGAAATCCTTTCCTCTCAGCAAAAGGAAATGTTTCGTTTGACCTCTGATACATTTCTTCCCCCCCCCCAGTTTTCCCAGAACAGAAATAAAATCTAAAGAAACAGATAACAGATAAAAACCTGGGATCCTCGCTGGCTGCCAGCTCTCATTCCCACTCAGATGTTCCCGAGCTGATATCCATCCTCCCCTCGTCCCTCTCCATTTCTCTCATCCCCTTATTTTCCTGCAGAACAGCAGCTCCGCAGGGCAGGGACTCACAGGCCTCTCTTCAGTTCCTGGCTGTGCAGGGAATTTCCAGCGCAGAGCAAGGATGCTGGTGGGGAAGGAGACCTCTTGCCCAACCCTGCAGCGCTGGAGGAGCTCTGGAGGAGCTGGAGCCGGGGAACTTTCTGGGACAGAGCAGAGGAGCCCTTTAAATTATCCTGCTGCTGTTCCGCTGCCTCTCTGCCCCCTGGCCGCTTTCCAGCTCTCCCCCAAACCCGGAGTGACTCGGTCAGACCCCAGCGAGACGTCCCGGGTGGCTCAGCCCCTCTGGCTGCCGTCAGTGGCACACGGCCCCGGGGGCAGAGATGCCACCGCGGGTGTTTGCAGTGGCGTGGGCAGGGAGAGGGGCTCTGGGGGCAGCCAGGAGCGGGTCCCTGCCCCACGGGACGTCCTGCAGCCGCGCCGATGTGGGGCATGCTGCGGGGCATGCTGCGGGGCATGCTGCGGGGCATGCTGCGGGGCATGCTGCGGGGCAGAGGGAGCGCAGCCGGCGGGGAGCTCAGCGCCGTGCGGGGTGGTGGAACCGCGGGTTCCCAGGGCCGGGGAGCTGCCAGAAGAGCTCTGGCCACAGCTGGATTTCCTGGTAAAAATAACTCCGCGGCACAAACTTTCACAGCAGGAAGAGCGGAGAGCAGCTGGGGCTTCGCTCCCTCCCTCCCGCAGCAGCAAACATCTGCCCGGGCCAGTGCGAGCCACGGCCAGGAGGGAATGGCTCTGGCTGGCACTGGTGAAACCCAGGGGAAGTTCTGGAGGGGCTGGGAGTAGAATAAATCCCAGGCTGAAGCGGCTCCCAGAGGCGAGAGCAGCAGTGTGGAAGGGGGCAAACAGGGAGGAGGCGAGGAGCCGAGAGGAGCGGGGGTGCCCTGGGCAGTGATGCTGCTTGGCTCCGCGGTGTTTCCTTTGTTCACCCTGTGTCCCGGCAGGACGGGGCTGGGCTGCCTGCGCCGTGTCGCTCCGAGCCCGCCTGCTCTGCCAGGGCGTGGGGGGAGCCGCTCTCCCACCCGGGCTCCAGGCTGGAGAACGGCGGTGCCCCCGCTCCCGACGGGAAATGCTGCCCTGACACAGAGAGCCTGCGAGGCACGGGCTGGGAGAGAACGGCCTGCACATCCCCGGCCGGTGTTCCCACCTTGCCGCCAGGACTGTTCCCGGGTGCTGCTGGCTGTGCTTCCCCTCCCTGCGAGCTCCCGCAGGAGCCTCCGGCCGGAGGATGCTCCTGGTGAGGAGGTGACCCTGGAGCCCCTGGCCGAGCCAGGGGGGGCTGTGCCCACCCTGCCGAGCCTAGGGCACCCTGGGCACACCCCGGTCCCCCTGATGCCTTGGGGTTTAACTTTTATATANGGCCTTTCCAATCAATCCCTCCTTGATTCCTTCATTCCTGCCTGCTCTCTGTTCCTAGGGAGCCATTTGAGCCCCACCCCGGGCACACCGCGCTCCCCACCCCGCACAGGACGCGGTGGCTCCGCTCGGCGCTGGCCGGGGTTGGCTCCCTGGCCCTGCCAAGGCCTGTGTGGCAGCCCTGGGAGGAGGCTCCGGTACTTTTCCACTATCCCCGGCACGGAGCAGGCACGGAGCAGGCACTGCAAACCTGGCCGGGCTCCACGGCGGGTTCACACCTATCGCTTTCGCAAGAGGCGCGGCGATAAAAGCCCCGCAGGCAAAGAAGGGCCCTGATCGCCCTGATTCACTCGGCGTGCTGCGAGCTGTCCCGCTTTGTTCCCTGTCCTCTCGCTCGCCTTTCTGCCCCCCTTCTGCGGGAGGACAGGGCTTAGCTCCTGTTCCCGGCCTGTTTCGGGCAGTGGCAGTGCCAGTGACTCAGGTAGCCACCCTGCTCCTCTCCCAGCGAGCCCAGGATCTGCAGATTGGCTGTGACACCTCCTAATTGCTCAAGATAGATCACTTAAAGGAAAAAAAAAAAAAAAAATCTTCCATATGGTCCGCAGGGTTTAATATTTTTTTTAATGTATTTTTTTCTCCCCCTTGCTTCTACAACTGTTACAGGGAGAGATATTTTTCCCCCTGTTTGACATAGATATAATCTTCTTCTGATACACAAATGCCAGATGGCACGGCAAAAAAAAAAAAAAAAAAAAAAAAAAAAA
>VZTN01003403.1:0-23206 GCA_013400515.1 Erpornis zantholeuca | reverse complement strand
TGGGAACCTGGGAAATGGCTGTGGAGGAGCTGGGAGTGGCTGGGCTCATAATAGGGATTTTGGGGAGGAGGGGAGGAGGAGGTGGAGCATTCCGTGGAAGGTGGTTTGAGAAACCTGGGAATGCTTTGTGACCAGTCCCAGCCTGGGATCTGAGCTGCTGCCAGTGATGAGCAAACCCGAGGAGAGCTGGGTGGCAAAGGGAGGCAGGGAGGGAGGGAGGTCGTCCTTAAATTTACCTCCGGGGTGAGATGAGACGCAGGGAAGGCAAATTCCGGATGATCTGCTGCAGTGGGTGGGCATCCCCTGGCTGAGTTCGGGTGGGATATTTAAATCCCCTGGGAATGTGCTGTGGGAGCAGAGCCCTGCCTGCCGCCGAGCAGGGTGGCAGAGAGAGCCCTGCCTCTGCTTAGGACGGCGTTAGCCTTGCTCAGTGCTCATCTGCCAGCGTGCTCTCCCTAATTATGGGGGTGAGGAATGGCTGCTGCCTTGCCCCGTGCTCCAGGATAACCCTGGGAGCTGTCACTGCATCTCCTCCCCAATAAATGATAAACTCAAGAGCACTCAGGTTGCAAAGTGCTTTGCTGGAAAAGATAAAAAGATGATTTTATTTTTTTTTCCTCTCTGCTCCAGCTGCTTGGATTTCTCCACACTGGGATTCGCCCCTTCCCTCCTGTCCACGGGGGATGCGGGCAGGGATCGTGCAGGAGCTGGAATGGAGTCACCATTCCTGGGAGGAGTTAAAAAATGAGTGGATGTGGCNGATGGGGATGGATGGGGAAGGGTATGAGGATGGAGATAGAAATAGAGATGGAGTTGGGGATGGAGTTGGGGATGGATGGGGGATGGAGATGGGGATGGAGATGAGTTTGGGGATGGAGATGGGGATGGAAGTGGGAAAGGAATGGGGATGGGGATGAAGATCGGGATGAAGATGGAGTTGGGGATGGGTGGGGAAGGGGATGAGGATGGAGACAGGAATAGAGATGGAGTTGGGGATGGATTTGGGGATGGAGCTGGGGATGGAGCTGGGGATGGAGCTGGGGATGGAGTTGGGGATGGATGGGGATGGAGATGAGGATCGAGATAGGAATAGAGATGGAATTGGGGATGGAGCTGTGGATGGATGGGGATGCAGATGAGGATGGAGATGGGGATGGACACGAGGATGGAGATGGGTTTGGGGCTCGATGCAGGGTTGCAGATGGAGCTGGGGATGGATGGGGAATGGGAATGCACAGGCCTGGAGCCGGGAGCAGGGCTGGCAGGAGGACACAGAAGGGTGGCTCTGAGCCCTGGGGGGAGCCCAAGCCCCCCTGCCCCCCTCTGCCCACCCCAGCCCAGCCCCGCAGCCACGCCTGAGCCCTTTGGAGCCCGCAGCAAACCAGCCTGACAGAGATATTTGCTATTATTCCTGATTGCCTGGACTCTGGGGCGAGCGATTATCATATTTCCCTGTGATCAAAACGTTAGTGATTAACATAAAGGATGCTTTAGGCTTTGAGACAGATACAGACTCTTTCAGCAGCATTTATTTCTGAAGAACCTTCATCTTTACTCTCTCTCTCTCTCTCATGACAGCTGGGTTTTGAGTCATGAGCTGGTTGCAATTACTTTGCCTCTGTAATTCCATCTTTCCCACACTCTTCCTGGCTTCCAGAGCCGCTGGAGGACGGTCACCTGTGTGGAGCCGTGCGTGAAAATTGAATCCCAGCTGCAGGCAGGGCTAGGAGGAAGTGAACGTGGAATATTTCAATTTAAAGTGTGTTTATTGTGCATTCTGTCACTGATTTGATGTAAAAAAATTTGCATGCAAATGACAGCAGATTTGCATCTCTCCTTTCATTGACTGCAGATGTTGAAAAAAAAATATATATTTGAGGGTTTTGGGGGGTTTTTTCTGTGGTTGGTTTTTATTTTTTGGGGGTTTTTTTTAAGCTTTTCAAAACATCTTAGAGGAGATTTTGGCTCTGTTGAAGCATCCATGTAAATGTGCTGACCTCTCCTGAAGGTCCTGACCTTGCCAAGGTCTCCAGCAGCACTTGGGAGAGGTGTGGCACCCACATGGAAAGATGTCTCCCTGGAAAGGGAATTTTTGCCTGGAAGCACATGGAAGTGCCTTCCCGAGAGGTGTGAGAATCCTGCCTGGGCTCTAGAGCAGTCACAAGGGGCTGGGGAAAACTCAGAGCCAGGCCTGAGGAGCCAGGAGAGATTCGGAGTCTCCTTCTTCCATCGGCTGGGGAGGGCACCCAGATCGAGGCAGCCCTGGGCAGCTCGGACTGAAATCGCTCATTTTCACCTCAAACTGGGAGGTGCTGGAGCACAGCTTGGGCAGGACAGGGAATGGGGTGGGGTGGGATCAATGAGATCTATGGGATCAATGGGATCTGTGGGATAGAATGGGATGGGATCAATGAGATCTATGGGATCTGTGGGATCTATGGGATGGGATGGGATGGGATGGGATGGGATCAATGAGATCAATGGGATCTATGGGATAGGATGGGATGGGATCTATGGGATCTATGGGATCTATGGGATCTATGGGATCAATTGGATTTATGGGATCAATGGGATGGGATAGGATGGGATCTATGGGATCTATGGGATAGGATAGGATGGGATCTATGGGATCAATGGGATTTATGGAATGGGATAGGATGGGATCTATGGGATAGGATGGGATCAATGGGATCAATGGGATCAATGGGATCTACAGGATCCGTGGGATCCATGGGATCTATGGAATGGGATCTATGGGATCAATGAGATCAATGGGATGGGATAGGATGGGATGGGATCTATGGGATCTATGGGATAGGATGGGATCTATGGGATCTATGGGATCTATGTGGTCTATGGGGTAGGATGGTATGGGATCAATGGGATCAACGGCATCAATGGGATCAATGGGATCTATGGGATGGGATAGGATGGGATCTATGTGATCTATGTGATCTATGGGATCTATGGGATCTATGGGATAGGATCTATGGAATCTTTGGGATCTATATGGTCTATGGGATCTATGGGATGGGATAGGATCTATGGAATCTCTGGGATCTATGTGATCTGTGGGGTAGGATGGGATGGGATCAATGGGATGGAGATGAGAATTCATCCCCTCACTTCACTGCATTTATTCCCCTCCTTCCCCTGTGCTCCACGGCACCAAGCTCTTGCCTTTTCCCCTTCTCTAGGTATTTTCTGGACCACGGAAGGCAGAGAAATGACCCAAGGAGAGAGAAGCAAACAAGGCAGGCAGCAAACACAAACAGGAATCAGGCAGCTAATGAACCAAGCTCTGCCGAGGCTGCTGCGGCTCCACGGAAAATTGGCAAAAAAGTTGCTCTGCTGAAGCTGCCAGATTTCAATAAGATGCTATCTCCGTGTAGGGATTTTATTTTATCTTTTTTTTTTTAACATTAGCTCTGCATCTGCCTTCAGCTGAGGGCTATAAATAGATTTCTACCCCTCTCTCTGGAGGTATATGATTTTTTTCTATAGGTGTGAGCTGGGTGTCGGCACGTGAGTGTGTGTGTGTGTGTATAAAATGTGTATAAAATGTGTATAAAATGTGTATAAAATATGTATAAAATATGGAGCCATCCATCTATCAAGTTATTGGCCTATCTCGTGCTCATTCGGGAGAGAGTTTAAAAGGAATTGCCTAAATACATAATACATGTCGGCTTTTTTTTCCTTTTTAAGAGATGAGTCAAGTCAAATGCTATGATATAAATTTTTAATACCCCCATGACCTGATTTTTTTTTTTTTTTTCCCCTCTTGTGCAAGGAAGTTAACAATATGAAATGTCTCTCTGTTGTCTCTAATCACGGGCTGATTTGATAAGCTGTAATTATTATTCATGTTCGAGATCTGCAGCTAGGGAGATGCAGGAGGTGTGGGGACCATTGGGATGTTTAGGTTTATTATTATTTATTACTGCTATGAATAAAAGAATAATGATTTCGGAGATCCTGCCAAGTCGTTCAGGCTGCAAATTTAACTCTTTTGGAAACCATTGCAATCCATTTGCATCCATGAGAGCCTCTTTAATCAGGTTGGGTTTTTTTTTTTTGGGTTCCTGACTCCACTGGAGAGGTTGGAAAGATGGAAAAAATGGAAGGGGTGGTTCCTGTAGGCCCTACAAAAACAGATTGTGCTTGGTGTTTGACCTTATTACCTCCAGCCATAACTCTCTGCTGTCTCCAGGAGCATAGCCTGTCCTTGAAGGGGGAATGAATACATTTAAGTAACATCCCTTCAGGAAAATAAAAATAAATAAAAAAATTTTTAAAAAGTGGGTGTTGGTCCCAGGAAAAGATGCTTTCATGAAGCTCATGGTGGTAGGAGGCTCAGCCATGAGCTCTGAGGCTGGGAATGAGGAGCTGGGAGTGGTGGTGAGGCTTTGGAGAGTGGTGCTGCAAGGGGGGAAGGAAATTTCCCTGCCACTTTCCCTGCCCTCCTCTCCCTGGAGCTGGATCTCCTTCCTAACTAATCCTGGCACATGAAATAGGCAGGATCCTTCCAGACCAGGGCACAGAGCCCCTCGTGCTGCAGCCTGGCATCTCCCTGATGCTTTGCACATGGAAGGAGAGCTGGAATTCGGGAGAGCTGGAATTCGGGATCGTCCTCCCTGTCCAGCCCAGATCTCTCCCTGGCAGTGCCAGGTTTCACATCTGCCAGCTCTGCAGTGCCCACAGGTTCTGCCATCCACCTCTCCCTGCTGCAGCCCTTCCCTCCTCTCTGTTACTGGGGCACAGGTTTGAGGACGTGAGCCACAACCTTGGCCATTGTCTCTTCCCCGAGATGAACAGAGTACATTGTTACTCTCCCAACGCCAGGGTTTTTTCTTTCTCCCCCCCATTCAATGTTTTCTAGCTGCATAGACCAACCATCTGTTTCTCTTTCTCCCTTCCATCATCCAATTCTTTGCACGTTATTCAAATTAATTATCAATTAAGGGCCAGGACGTCTGGATAATCAAATTACAGAGTGGTGAGATGGTCGGGGTAACACAGAGCCTTATTAAAAGCCTCCAGACAGTTAACAAGACAATAAATTCCTGATCTTTTGTTCTCCAGAGATGAACCTCCAGCCCAGTAAAGGCAAACAAAGTGACATAAATAAAGTGGTCCTTTATTTATGGACGTGGGGAAGGGCACTGGCTAACCCCTCCTCACTGCAGATTTCAGATGGCAATCTTCCCCTCCCTGGTGCCAAACCCACCCTGATAACCAAACAGCCTCGAGATGTTCCCCAGAGAGACAAGAAAGTTCCCTGTCACTTTCCTCTCGGTGCTGAGGGGGATCTGGTTTGAGAGGTGTGAGCTGAGCTGTCCTTTGCAGCCGTGGCTGCCCTCCCTCGGCGGCGCAGCACTGGGAGAGCCGAGGGAGGATGGATGAGGCTTGGCAGCAGGGCTGGCACACGGGGCGAGCTGGGGAAGAGGAGGGTGGAGGAGGAAGGGCTGGCTGTGCCCTGTGTGGTACCTGAGAGGCTCTGGCTCTGGCCATCTGCGCGCTCCCATGTGCCGAGCCCTCTCCCACAGGAATCCCTGCGGCTGCTCGGCCTCCCAAGGCAGGCTGAGGCGGCTCATCCTCAGCCAGGAAAGCAGAGATTACCTGGAATTTCGGCCTGGAAAGCACTGGCAGAATCCTGCTGCCCGGTCAGGAGTCCCAGGGGGTGAAGCCCCCCTAGCCCACTCCTGGTGGCCAGGCTGCCACCTCTGCTCTCCGGGCACCTTTCCTCTTCAGCTGCAATCTCGCTCCAGGGTGGGTTTGTGGCTGTGCTGGGAGCACAGATGTCCCCTCAGCCCCTTTGCCCTGGGGGAGCATCCCCGGGGGGCTGCAGCCTGCCTTGGTCAGGCTCCTGGGGTGGCACCAGCCCCAGGTTGGGCCATTAACACCAGCGGGTTCAGGCAGTTCCCGATGTGACAGCTCCTTCTGATGCCTTAGGGTTTAACTTTTACATCTTTCCAGCCCTGCCCTGCCCAGTGTCACTCTGCAGTTCCCTGGAGCTCGTTCAGTGCTGTTCTCTCATGCTCACACACACACAACAAAGCCTCTCCAGCTCTCCAAGGACACCCAGACCCTCCTAGGCCCAAGAACTGCAAATCACAATCTTGGGGACAGGGGGGCAAGCTTGGGCAAATTCCATCCTTGCCTGGCTTCTGCTTGGGGAATTGATGCTGAGATCCAAGTGGGAAGAACTCGGGAGCTGTCCTTGTCCATGTTGGGATGCACTGAGGCAGGAGCCTCTGGAGCCCAGAGTGTACCTCTGAAGGCCTTTCCAATCAATCCCTCCTTGATTCCTTTATTCCTGCCTGCTCTCTGTTCCTAGGGAGCCATTTAAGGCAGCAGCATCTCCTCAGCACCATCCCCATTCCTTCTCCTCCCTCCTCCAAGGCTCTCCCAGCACCCCGAGCCCGTGGCTGCCCACGGAGCTGTCCTGGAGGAGAGGGGACACACTTCCCCGCCAGACCAAACCTCCGGGGAGGGATGCAAATCACGGCAAAACATATTCCGAGTGGCACGCGAGATCCGTGCCCACTTTGCCCATTGTGTCAGGAAAACAGAAATGCTTGTCAAAATACCAGCTCGAGTCGGAGCTCGCGGCTTCTGGAGGGATGAAAGAGCCGTGTTGGCAAGCACAGGACGAGACAGGCAGATGTCCTCCTCTCCACCCACTAGAATTTTATTGGCAATTGAGCTAACAACCTCTTTGCATATGAAAGTAGCGGAGAGGCGCTTGCTGCGGCCTCGCTGGCAGGAGACTTGGCTGCAAAACCAGTGAGACATTTGACAAGGAAGCAATATGTTAGCAGCATCCCTCCATCCGTGTTATCGGGGCCAAATTGCCACGGCACTTGCAGCCGTGTGGAGGCATTAGATGCAAAGTGTTAGACGCCCTGCCATTCTTTCCCCGTCATTTTCTCCTTTCTCTTCTCCCTTTTTTTTTCTTTTTCTTTTTTTTTTTTTTTCAGAGCAGCCTGGTCCTGACACTTCTCTTCGAGTGGCTCCGGAGCCAATCCTGCCTCGTGCTGCTGCATATCCTTGGAAAATAGGCTGCCAGGTGCTGAACTCCCACATTTCCGAGAGATGGCTCATGGTAATAAATGGTTCTGTGATTTTTTAAAAATTTGGTTTGGTTTGGTTTCTCTTTGGTTTTGTTTTTTTTTTTTTTTTTTTTTTCCCCCCCCCCCTTTTTTTTTTCTGTGGAATCGATTGCATTTCCAAGTTTTCCTTTAGGAGGTCACATTTCCAAGCTGATGGGTGGGAGAAATGTGCAGAATGGCAAATCTCCTCCCCGCACCGAACACTTAGAGCAGAATTCACACCCCGCAGCAGTCGTCCCCACTCTCTCGAGGCTTTCAGAACACACGAAAAGAGATAAAAACTCGCCTTTAAATGGACAGGCTGACGAGCCCTTTGTTGGGAGTGATGCCGAGGTGAAGAAGGGTCAACTGCAGCATTCTAAATGCGTTAATTGCTCCTTAGTCCTTAGGTTGACGCAAGTTTGGGGTGGAAGGGGATGGAGATACTTGAAGGGAAAGCTGTTTGGAAGGGTGTGAGGAGTGTGGAAAGAGAAGAGTGATCCTGGCGTGATTGGGGCACCGGAAGGGATCCTTACCCCAAAAGTAAAGCACCTGATTGTCCACAAAATCACAAACATCCTCTGCCTTCGAAACGCTCCGAGGTGAGCACCGCTTTTAGTCCCCAAACTGCCCTAAGGCTGCAGCAAACCCTGGCTTGTGCAGTCACTTCTGCACCTCCTGGGTGCTGCAGGGGCGAGGAAGGAGAATTCTCCTGGCCAGGTTGTGTCAGCCCAGGTTGTGCAGAGGCAGCTGCTGGATCCTCCCTGGTCAGACACCCAGCGCTGGGCAGGACAGGGAGCCGCGGTGGCTGCCGCGCGTTTTAAATGCCATTTCCATTGAAGAGCAGCACGCGTGCCCCTGCAGAGAGGTGCTGCAGGCTGCTGGGGCCGTGCTGCCCTGCTCCCACAGCCCTGGCATCGCCCCTGGAAGCCGAGGCACCCCGGAGCTCGGCCAGGCTGCAGAGCAACTCCGATCTCCCTCTGCCCTCGGCTGTGGCGGCTGGCAAAGCTGATCCTAGCGATTTTACCTGCGCTATGATTTTCTGCAGATTGGCCCCAAACCTGCTAATCGTGCACAGAGCTGTTGAGAGCGTCCTGGGGCGGCAGTCAGAAGTTTCTGGTGGCGTGAGAGGTTGCCTGCACACGGAGCTGACACCGCAGCATTTCCTTTCGAGTGATGGCAAGCGGCATTTCAAAGCAGACATTTTCTGCCCGCTTTGAAAGGCCTCTGAAACTCCCCCGCCTCCTTTCGAAGGGAAAGACCTCCTTTGCTGCTGACCTTCTGGAATCTCTTGCTGCGTGTTTGGCGGGGTGGGGGCTGAGGGAATAATTTGGGGTCAGAGCTGCTCCTGACCGCGTGCTCCGTCCCCGTCCTGGCCACCAGCAGGCAGGAAAAGGTGTCGGGTCTGGGAGGGGAGGTTTGGCAGCTGCCCTGTGACCAATGCCAGCCTCCTGCCTCCCCATCCCGGCTTGGGGACATCTGTGCCTGCTGCAGGTGGCCAAGCAGTGCGGATCGGTGCCGAGCAGGAGCCTCGGTTCCTGCGGTGGCCCCGCGGTGGCCTCGCCCTCTCTGCTGGCTCCAGCTGCCAAACCAGCCGGAGCTGCCTCTCCTGCTCCAAAAGGCATTGGTGCCTCGGCATTTGTTCCTGGGGTTTGTGCCTCCTCGCCTTCGCTGGGAGAGGAAGGCAGTGATTGTAGCTGCCTGGAAAATAACAACAATCGGGGTTTTATCGGAGCTGTCGCTGCAGGGCTCTGCTCCTCCCCGCTCTGGCCCTGGGTGCCTCCCGAGCTCTTGGCTCCTTCCCTGGCTCTTTTCCTGCCTCTCCTGCAGGTGAAATTCCAAAGGAGCATCCCCGGAGTGCTGCAGTGCCAGCGGATGCCATTCCAGCGGCGCTGAGCCCTCTCCTTGCCCAGCCCCGGGAGCTGAGCAGGACCAGCTCCTCCTCCTCAGGGATGCAGCCTGCTTGACTCCTTCAGTGCAAAGAGAGATTTATTTTTCTTTTTGCCGAGCGTTGTATTAAGTGCTCGCTCGCAACACAGCCTGGAGCAGCCATTCAGAATATTTTAAGAGTGCCTTTCATGCTGTCTGAAATACCTGGCAGTGCACAAAGGCCGAAAGTGGGAGTAATTGACTGCAGGATTATTCTCTGCTGCCTGAAATAAAAGTGCAGTGTCTGCGAGTGTGACACGGAGTCAGAGCCACACCGAGAGCCTCGTGGAGGCTTTTTTGGTGGAATTAGACACAATTTTGGCAGTGCCACGGCACGCATCCCACGCCGGCTGGGAAATCAGGGCTAGCAGGCTGCGGTGGAGGCCGTGGAGGCTGGGAGCCCGGGAGGTCTCTGGGAGCCTGGGCAGGGACCCTGGGAGGTGGATCTTGATGGGAAAACCTCCTGGGAGGGGCTCGGAGGAGCTCCCGTGAACTGCAAAGGCTGCTCTGCCCATGCCACTCCCAGATGGGCTGCTGGCATTCCACAGCCAATATCCTTTGGGATCCCCTGGGACCTTCCTGGAACAGGGGCCGAGCCCCTCTGGGGTCAGAGCTGTCCTGGTTTCTGCCCTTGAGATTCTCTCCCTTCAGTTCTTCCTGTTGGAAAGAAGGAAGTGAGACATCTTCTTTGCTGTTTCAGGAATTGTTTATTTTTCTTATCAAGACCTCAGAGGCAGAATCCTCTGAGGGCACCAGGGCAGAAAGACAATGGCTGCAGATCAGCAGCTACCTTTTATATCTACTATTGACCATTTAGGAAATATGTATTTTATTTTGTTCCCAACACCAGTAAACCCTCATCTTACTGATATGTCTTTTCTACACTGACCTTTCTCCACTGACCAACACACCACAGGAATTGGTGTCAGAGAAGAAAGGAAGAGAAGAAGAGGGAAGGAGAAAAAAGAAGAAGAAGCCCACACCCCAAAGCATCCATCTTGTGTCTATATAACACACAGAACAAAATCCAAACCTACAACTAAACTCTCTGTGATGCAGAAACAAAAGCCTCTCTCACTCCTTGGGTGTCTGCAGTTCATCCAGGACTGAGGGCAGCTTCTTCCATGGGCTCAGATCAACATCCAAGCCACCCTGGGGAGCTCTGGGGATAAAGGAAACCCCCAGGGGAGAAAGAGAGGATTCCTGGGCTCCCCTGGCTCCCAGGCAGGGATGCCCATGGTGTGCCAGGCCTTGCCTGGGTGCTCAGCCCAGCTTCCCAGCCAGCCAGGAGCTGTTTGAAAGGCTTTTCCCTCCCTCTCCGTCCCTCAGCCCTCTCTGAGAATGCTGTGTGTGAGGTTGACTTTTCTGCGGATTTTAGGGGAAAAAAATCTAGCAACGAGCTTGAAAGAGTAATTTCTTTTTGAGTATCTTAAGTTGTAACACTTATTTATTTTTAAAGGGAACATTTGCAAGTTCCTAAGAGAATTTTTGACGAAGAACGTAAATATGAGCGAGAAGTTTTGATAAAGTTTTAGGGTTTTGGTTTTTTTTTTTGGCTAGTGGAAAAGCTTTATTTTTGTTTGTTTTCTTATATTGAAACACAGGGAGATGTTTCCCTGGAAGGACAACTCCTTGGGAACAATCTCCACGAGGCACTCGGCAGTTAAAAGTGCATTTTAAAAGATCTCAGCTTCCAGCCTGCGATCTTCCTCTTCTCTTCAGGGTTTTGCTTTTGTTGTGCGGCTTTAGGGGAGGAAAAACCTGTAAATGAGCCAGATGTGCCTCCCGTCGCTGGGAAGGAGCCGGGACCTGACCCTGTCGCTTCATCAAAACGCTTTCACTGATTTTCATTCTCTTCCAGGGCTAGGCACTGATTGCCGCTGCTGACAGATGTGCACGGAGGCTTTCAGCTTTCCTCCTGAAAGCAGCCCATGAATTATTGAGGCGGGAGATATTACCTTAACTGGAATGGATGTGGCTGCTCCCTCCGTGAGGCTGGGGCTCGCTCCGAGGGGCTGGAAACCCGAAATGGGAAAGGCTCTCCCTTGCTTTTGCGGGAACTCTGCGGGGTGGATCCGGAGCCTCCGAGGTTGGGCGTTCCCGGTTTTAAAAGAAATTCCTCCCAAAGGCTCTCCTCGGCACCGCTTTTACTCACTCATTTATTCGATTTTATGACTTATTATATTTTATTATTTATTTATTTACCTGTTCATTTCCCCTTTCTTCTCGGGGGTGGGTTTTGGGGAGTGGGAGCTCCCTGCTCACCTTCCAAATCCATCCCCAGGACCAGCATCCCGCTCTGCATTAAGGTAGAGCTGTCCCTTGGGGCCCATGGGTGGTGATAGGAACACCTCAGCTCCGGGTTTATATTCCCATAAATCTTGAGGAAGGGGATTTTTTCCATTGGGGTTTTCGTTGGTTTTTTTATTTTTTAATCTCCTCTCTCACTGCCTGCTTTAATTAGCAGCCGCAGGCAGCGAGCTAACGAAGGGCCCAGCGCGGGGCACGCTCTCCTTGCCACCGAGCTGCCAGCGGAGCCCAGGCTTAGGGAATTGCTGAAATTCCCCAAATTCCGCTGCAGGACCCTGGTTGTGAGCTGCAGGCAGAGCTGAGGGGGTGCTGGGCACAGCTGGATTCAGCCTTTCCCTGAAAGCCTTCCCTGGATTCAGCCTTTCCCTGAAAGCCTTCCCTGGATTCAGCCTTTCCCTGGCTGTTCACAGAGCCATGGGCTGGGCTGGAGGGGACCTTGAGGACCATCTTGGGGACACCTACATAGTTTGATGCATTCTCAGTGCTTTTAGCCCCACACTTGTACCTCCCCAAGGCTGAGAACTCAGCTCAGCCCCACGGCACCGTTAAACCAGGAGAGCAAACATCCTGGGAGCCCCAGACACCAAGGGCCTCTCCAGAACACATTTGGGAACCTCAGCCAGGCCCAGCCAGGGGGAAGGTTCCTCACAACGAGGGCTTCCCTCCAGCCTCTCACTGGGGGATCTTTGATCAATATGTTCATTTTGCAAAGCCTAGAATTGTGTGCATTTCAGTGTGACTCAAAGTGTGCATGCATTTTCAGGGCATTCCACCTGGCCCAAGTGCTGCACCCAAGGATCCTGAAATAAACCCCGAGGTAAAATCCCCTTTTCCTCATAAATTGTGTTTTGGTTTTAATTTTAGGATCAGGGAAAGGCAACACTTGTGGATGATAATTTTCACGGAATCCTGTGCAGAATGAGCCAAAGGAAGGCTCCGGAGCCTGCCAGTGCCAGCACACAGCAGGAGACACAGCACACAGGATTCCTGGGATGTGCAGGGCCAGGAGCTGGGCTCTGTGACCCCCGTGGGACCCTTCCAGCCTGGGATATCCCCGTGATTCTGTGGCTTTACCTCCCCTTCTGCAGGTGCCTCCTGGAAGCTGCACTTTGGGATGCTGCTGCTTCCCAAACTCTCCCAAACTCGCCCTGCGTGAGGAGGACTCGAGCAGCACTCTGTGCTCTCTGCCTCGAGCAGGTCCATTTAGAGAGGGAGATGTCTGACTGCAAACCCATTTAGGATTTGTTTTCATGGTTTTAGGCTCTTCCTTTTCATTGGAGTGCTCCAAGGCTGCAGCCAGCCACTGAAATGCAAAACCACCCCTAAGAAAACAGAGACGAACCAAAAAAAACCCTAAAGCCCCAGCTCGGATGAATGAAGTGAAACACACCACAAAACAACAGGAATGATTATAAATCACACCTAACCAACAGAATCCACATACCAGGGTCTGGTGTGCCAGCACACACTTCTCTGATAAAAATAAACTGTTCTTGGAATGAACCCCTGCTTTGATTTATATCTCACGGTCCAAGTACACACGGGGAGGATGTAAAATCTGCTAATATAAATACCACTGGTCCCAGGCTTTTATCAGATGCTTTCTACCAGGAAAGAAAAGGCTCCTTTTTCTTCCTGCTCAGGTAATTAGTGTGTTCCTCCGAGCCAAGCTCCCGTGTTTCCTCCTTTCTCAAAGCCATAATCCTGGGTGTGGGCCCCACAGAAAATTACCCCAGCGCTCTGTGCCAGGGAACATCTCTGAGCCCAGCTGGGCTCACGGGGAGGGTGGGCAGGTCCTGGGGAAACACAGCCACAACCGAGGGCACAGAGCAGCTGGAGAGGCCCCAGAGGGGGCTGGGATCTCCCCTTGCACTGACTGAGCCCCAGCAGGGCCATGCTCAGCGTGTGCCAGCTGGGATTTTCGGGGAGATGCTTCGGGAGCACCTGCCTAGCCATGCTGGTCATCGTGGAGTGCTTTGGGTGGGAAGGGACATCAAAGCCCATCCAGTGCCACCCCTGCCATGGCAGGGACACCTCCCACTGTCCCAGGCTGCTCCAATGTCCAACCTGGCCTTGGGCACTGCCAGGGATCCAGGGGTACCCACAGCTGCTCTGGGCACCCTGTGCCAGGGCCTGCCCTCCCTCCCAGGGAAGAATTTGTCCCCAATATCCAACTTTAACCTCCCTTTTTCAGCTGAAAGCCCTTCCCCTTGTCCTGTCCCTCCACTGCAGGTGAAGGGGACATCTCCCCGTGCCAGTTTTGACCCAGGAGCATACCCTGGAGCTGTGTGCTGCTGTGCTGGCCCTCACCTTCCTCTAAAGCAGCAGCAACGCTGCCCAGCTGCTGCCCCGTGGAGCTTTTGGAATGCTCCCTCCTTCCTCACTTGGTCCTGGGCAAACAACCTGTGATTAATAATTTATCCTGTGAGATTTACCTCTGCAGCTTAAATCTCATTATCCCGGCTGCAGGCTGGCCAGGCTTTGCAAGCAGCACATGGAGTCAGAGGGGTTTGATCCCAGAGCTGCTTTTCCATTTCCTCGGGGAGGCAGCTGGGATGATGGAGCTTTTACCTCCGCGGAGCTGCGCTCAAACCTCCACCCTCTCTCGGTGTTCACAGCTCTGGATTATCTGCGGAGGGGCCTCGGGGAGCCATTTGTGCTCCCACGGGGTCAGAAAGGGCTTTGGGCTGCTGCAGGGCTGGCCAGCAGGGGAGCATCGTCCCACGGATCCATCCCGGCTGGGATAACCCAGCCTGCTGTGGCATTTACCGAGAGCTGCAGCCGCCGTGGGCTGGTGGGTCTGGGAAATAACACACCCGGAAAGCACAGCCCAAAAGCTGGGGGAGCTGCTAAAAAGCACAGCTCGGCCCTCCCCTGGCTGCTCCTCCCTAGGAAGGACATTTGCCATCCCTGCGTCTCCTGCCCCCCCCGGGCTCTCCTCACCCTCCTCCAGCCTTGCTGGGGGTGTGCCTTTCCTCTGAGGCAAGCCAAAAATGTTCATTTTATTCTCTCCCAGCGGATACATTTATTATTCTTTTCCGTTCTAGAGAACGCGGGCAGCTCGGGGCCCGCAGGGTTCGCCCCTTCCTCCCTCCTCGCTCCCTGCCGCTGTTTTTAGCGCGGATTTACCACCACGCTCCCGTTTTTAGGGGCAGGGCCGCGTTCCCTCTCATTTACAGCCACGGCACTGATGCTCCGGCGCTGGCACGGGAAGGACAATCCTGGGGAGCAGCAGGCCGTGACTGGCCGCATCCCCCCGGCCGGAGGAGCCTCCCTGGGGGCGTGGGGAGGGATGCCGGGCTCGGGTCAGGCTGTCCTGGCATGGCCGGGGCAGCGCTGGCATCCCGCGGCTGCTGTGATGTGCTGCCAGCGCGGGGCTGAGCAGGCGCCGAGCTCCCCGCCCCGGGTTTCCATGCCCGGAGATATTCGTTCTGCTGATTTTTCTCCCGTTTTGGGGTTTGTTTTGGAGGTTTTCGGGAGAAAGGGAGTGCCAGGTGTGTCTGAGGCACCAGGAGTGGAAACCAGCCCGGGTCCGTGTCCAAACCGGGAGCGCGCAACCCCAAATTTGCTGCCGCCGCACAGCTACGGAGAGCCCTTGGCTCTTTCCAATCCCGTCCTGATTAGCAATGATGTTTTTAATTGAAATTTCAAGGTTCATTACTGAACGCAGATTAATTAAATCGCGAGGAGAGATAATGAGAAACGTTCCCTTCGGAGCCGTGCAGGAACACACGTGTCCTAGCCGGGCTTCCCCAGCCCGACCTGCTGCCCCTCTCCCCAGAGAGCCCTTCCAGGGTGGAAAGCTGCCCTGGAGGGGGAGTTCATCCTCCTGGAGGTCAGACGTGCCAGGTTTTTCCCAGTTCCTGCTCGGGGAGGAGCTGGAAACCGATGGGAAAGGTTAATTGGAAGATGGAGCTGGAGATTGCCCGGCCTGGTGTGGGGGCACTGGGCGATGTGCATCCCTTGCTGGGCTTGCCTGGAGGTTTTACTGTAATTTCATGATGTATTTTATATTGTTTACTTAAAAACTGAGTTTGAGAGAGAGAAAAAAATAGTTAGAAAAAAAAAATTTTAAAGTAATTTTGTGTTTTAAAGTTATTCTTGTTGTTGTTGTTTTTTTTTTATTGTTGTAAGGAGTGATAGTTGTTGCAGTAGAGAGAGGAGGAAACAAGTTTTTTGTGGTTTTTAGTTAGTTTTTGGTTCTGCTTTTTTGAAAAAAAAAATAGAATATTTTTTTGAAATTTAGGTTGTTTTTTTTAGATTTTTTAGATCTGTTTAGAATATTAGAACATTGAAACTTTATCGAGAGACTTTTCATTAGTTTCCTGATATTCTCCTCTGAATGCTGCTGGTGGAGCAGATAAAACAGCACTGAAGATATTATTTCCTGGAAGCTTTTCTATTTCTGTCAGCTCTCACTTGCTAGCTCTGCCCTCCCTGGGGGATGAGCTCTGCTTTCATACGCTGGTGGGTTTTTATTTTGGCAAAAAAAATTTTGTGGGTTTTGGCAGAAAAAAGAGACAGTACATCAATGAAGAGGGGAAACCAATTTTTTTTTTTTTCCCAAATGCTTCAAAGCTACCTAAGGGTTTCCAAAAAGCTTTGGCGAGGAGAGTAAGTGGATGCTGAAAGAGATGGGAGTTGGCTCCCACCCTGCACAACTTCCAGGATTGCTCGAAAAAGAGCTGGAGTTCTGTCAGTTCTGTACCCAGCCAGCGAAGTGCAGCTGCTTCCCCAGCCAAAAACACTTCCCTCCTTAACCCCATCGATCTGTTTGTTTGTTTTCCAGCAGGCTGGCTGAGCTTGGGGTGCCGCGGGGGTGAACTCATGCACGGTGTCCAGGCAAAGCCAGGGGTGCTGCTGCACCTCCTGCCTGTAGGACCAGCAGGGAGAGCTCCCCTCAAGCACCTCCTTCTGCTTGAGGACAAAACCTCATGGAAAACCAAAACCCTGATGTTTCCTGGGTTTTTCCAGCCCCCACCAGCAGGGTTTCAATATTCCAGTGGGAGGGGAATCGGGCAGGGCTGGGGTTTGCCAGCCTGGGGCCCTGGGAAACCTTGGTTCCCCAGGCTCCATCTCCCCCATCCAGAAGGAAATTAGGATGGACCTGTGGTGTGAAAAACCCTTCCCCAGCCTTGCCTGGTGATAAATAACTGCACAGGTATCACTGCACAGGTATCACTGCCCACTGCCCGTGGGGAGAAAACCCAGAAGCACCTGGAGCACAGGTGCCAAGACATGGTTAATCTGTGTATGCCTGAAAAGCTGCAGAGCATCCCTCGATCCCAGGATGCTGCTGAGGATCTGAGGATGCTGCTGAAGATCCTGGAATGCTGCTGAAGATCTGAGGATGCTGCTGAAGATCCTGGGATGCTGATGAAGATCTGAGGATGCTGCTGAAGATCCCACAATCCCAGGATGCTGATGAAGATCTGAGGATGCTGCTGAAGATCCCTCAATCCCAGGATGCTGCTGAAGATCCCAGGATGCTGCTGAAGACCCCAGGATGGTGCTGAAGCTCCCAGGATGGTGCTGAAGATCCCACAATCCCAGGGATGCTGCTGAAGATCCCAGGATGCTGCTGAAGACCCCAGGATGCTGCTGAAGCTCCCAGGATGTGGCAGCAGGAGCCCAGCCCTGCTGTGCCCTTTGCAAGCAGCCAGCCCTGTCCATAACACGAAAGCTGAACAGAAATAAAGATCAAATGGAGACTGATGCTCCCATTTGTGTCAGGGAAGGCCTTGGGTCTCTTTCAGCAGCCTCTTCCAGGATCAATCCTGGGTGAAGCTGCTGCCTTGCCAAACCCCACGCAGTTCCTATCCCCAAGTTTGCCTTGTTTCCAGCAGACCTCTTAATTACAGGGAATTAAAAATTAAACGAGGGGATGGCAGCGAGCAGTGGGTTAGGTTTTTAAGGATGGGAATAAAGTGGGGGTAGGGAAATAACCCCATCGAGCTTGTTTGTGTATCACTAAACCCAAATGTTTCAGCCAAGCCACTTGCTGTTTAGCCAAAGTGGAGCTTTTTCCTGGGGAGGTGTTATTGGGATGGAATCCTGCTTTATTGGCAAACAGAGCGAAGCACCACAGTCCTTCCTTTCACGGGAATTTGGGGTTTGCTTTCTTTAGAAACCCCTGACCTAAATGGTAATTACAGAATTTTGAGAATTGGCTGGAAGGGAAAGGAAAAGGGAACACTCTTGCTTGTCCCAGCACATTTTCTTTTCCTCCTGAATGCGAGGAAAATGAATGTGCAAAGCACAAGTCTGGGTTTTGACTTCCCCCCGTGCTGACATCTGGAACGAGATGCAAATGCACATAAACAATCGATCTCTGAAACCCACAAAATCAGGGCAAATCCCTCACAAATCAACACAGAACTTCTCCAGCCTCCGAGAGGAGGGGTTTGGCTTCCAGGGGAGACCCATCCACTTTCCCTGCAAACCCTTTCCTTCCCTGCCCGCGGAGGAGCACCAGCCCAGGGAGGTGTGTAAACGGAGAGAGCAGAGCTAGTGCCAATTAAATGCTCTTTAAAATTTAATCTGAGCACGGATCCTGGCAGGGAGCTGCACTCGGGGCTCTGCCCGCTGCTGACCCTGCTGTCTGTGGGGCACAGAGGGCCCCAGGGAAGGGGCCCTGCCCCTCGTTTGTGGGGAGCACGGCTGGCTGGGACGTGGGGCCCATGAACAGCGGCAACGAGGGGAGTGTGGCACGGGGGCACTTTTTGGGGGGGCTGGTGACCCAACTGGGACCACCTGAGAACGTCCTCGGCTCAAGAAGGACACGTTGCACCGAGAGCAGCACCCAAGGTGTCGTCATTTGGGTGGGATATGGGGAAGGAATTGTTCCCTGGGAGGGTGGGCAGGCCCTGGCACAGGCTGCCCAGAGCAGCTGTGGCTGCCCCTGGATCCCTGGCAGTGCCCAAGGCCAGGCTGGACATTGGGGCTGGGAGCAGCCTGGGACAGTGGGAGGTGTCCCTGCCATGGCAGGGGTGGCACTGGATCATCTTTAAGGTCCCTTCCACCCCAAACCACCCCGTGGGATTCCATGGCTCTATGGAAGCTGCTCCGTGATCACCAGAACCCACCAGGAGGGCACTTTGGAGACTCGAGCTGGCTGTGGATTTAGATTAAAGGCATTTTGGAAGCGACAAAGCTTCCTTTCCATCAATGTGCGGGGCAGCAACCACGACCATTGCCAAGACCCGGGAGCGGGCAGGGACACAGGCACAGCTCGAGGCTGGGAACGCGCATTTTTCACCCCATTTTCTCGCTGCCACGATCTTTAAGCCGCGCCGTTGGCAGTGTTGCTCTCCTGCCATTAGATGTCCCTGTGTCCTACCCGGAGCTCCGGCAGGAGGTCACTGCTGCCAGCCAGAGGTCACCGAGCTGGGGCAGCGCCGGGACCGGGTTTAACCGGGTTTAAGCGGGTTTAAGCGGGTTTAACCCTCGGGGTTGAGCTCGGGGGGTGCCGCACCGCCGGCACATCCAGCAAGGATGGATTTTCCGAGCCGCACGCCCTGCCAGCTCTCCGGGAGAGACAGGGAGAGAGGAGGCCGTGCTCTGACAGCTCTGGGGGACGCAGGGAACAGCGCACGCCTGTCTGTAGCCGCGCGGGGTTTTTTTTCCGCCTTTGTAATTGCAGCCTTTTCCCCCCTTTCGGTTGTTATTAATGTTGTTCGTTTCCTCAAAAATTGCATCTGTTTAGATGTTAATTGAGTTAATTGTTGCCATTCAGCAGCTGGAGCGGCAATTTAGCACCTGCTAACAAAGATGCTGGGGGAAAAATGACCGCGTTGGAGGGCGGCTGGTGCCGCGGTGCCAGCACCAGGGGATGGGCTGCAGGGATGCGCTGGGGGGTGGCTTCTTGGAGCACGGCGTCAGCTCCCCGAGTCGGGGATGGACTGGAGAAGCTGTGGAATCACGATAAAAAAACCCGCTGAAGCTGCTGCGGGGGTGGGGGAAGAAGAACACCGGCAGAGAAAATAGGGGTGGCGAGCGCGGGGTCAGCAGTGAACACGGTGCCTCTCTCGGCGGGAGGAACGGGCTAGTGGGTGGAATGAAACGAGGGCAGAGCCGGAATAAAGACGGGTGAGGAGGCCTTTAGCAGAGTGCTTCCACGCCTGATTGTGTGCAGACCTTTCCACGGGGAAAATTCCCGGGGAACGGAGAGGATGCTGCTGGAGCAGAGCAGCTCAGGGATGAGCGATGGTGACCGCAGAGAGCAGCAGGGCCTGGCTGCATATTCCCCCATGCTTTTGCCTTCTTTTCACCCTAAAATCGCCCCGACAGCTGTGACACCCCCAGCGAGGAGCTGGGGGTTCGGGGTGCCCACCCCGACCAGGAGGGAGAGAGCACATCCCACCTCCTTCCCGCCTGGAAGGGGTTAATTAGACCCCTCATTACCGACCCAGGCTGTAATCGAGTGGCAATTAAAAACTGTTGAATAAAGGTTTAAAAGGCAGGGCAGGGCTTGCAGCAAGGCCTCGGGGAGTGTTTTGGGATGCTGGGTGTCAGAGCAGGGGGGTGTCAGTGCTGCTGGAGCTGCACGAGGCAGAGGCAAGGAGCTCTGGGGGGATTTTTAGGATGGCAGGAGAGGAACAGCTCCCTGGGAAACACAGGACCAGCCAGGCCTGGTGTGTCTCACAGGGAGAGGGAGGTTTGGGGAGCGTTTGCTGCTCGGTGCCAGAGAGTGCCTGCCTGGATCTCATAATCTGGAATATCCCAGTGCTTCTCCTTTTGCATTTTTCACATCCCAGTTAACTCATCTCTTTGGGATCTGGGCTCCGGGCCCCCGTGCTGTTGCCACAGGCGTGGCTGAAACGTGGCTTTCTCGAGACTTCCAGGAGGCCAAGGAGAGGGAAAGAGCAAGCTCAGCCCTGGGCCACCCCGGTCCAACCTCAGCAGGCCCGGGGGGAGGTTTTTGGTGCCAAAGAGGTGATCCTAGAGCCCAGCATCACGAGGGACTGGGGTTTTGCTTCCCAGAGGTGGCTGCCCTGCCACGTCTGTGCTTTCCCCCCGAGGGGAAGGTGCTGGGCTCCATCTCCGAGCTGTGGATTGTTCCTCCAGTGCCCAGCACTGTGCTCCTGGGTGTTGGGGCTGGGCGTGCTGAGGATAAAATGGTGGATTTTAATACTCTCCGGCCCCTGGCATTCCGAAACGCGGCATGAAATCCCCGCTTGTGTTTAAATAATCTGTATGTTTGAGGAAAGGATTATGAGTCAGCGGAGGAGGCAGCGCTTTCTGCCCTTCCCGCAGGGAAATGCGGAAGGGAGTCCTTGGGAAAAGCAGCTTGCTGGAGAGCAGGAAGGGCAATCCAGGGATGCTTCCAGCGAGCTCCAAACGCCAGAGAGAGCCGGGAGACAGCTGCTCACAGAGGCAGGGGAAGCAATAACGGCGAGAAAGAACATTTAATTAATTCTCGCTCCCACCAGCCTGGGAAAGGAGGGCTCTGATGCCTGGCGGAAAGGGACCATGCTCCGGCTGGGTGTCCTTCCCCGGGTGGGCGCTGGTGCCCGCGGGCCGTGGCTCCGCAGCCGGGCACCTCCCCGGGGCCACCTCCGCTGTCGCTCGCTGCCTAGCTGGGAGTTTGGGGAGCGCCGGCTAATTAGGGGTAATTAGGGGCTGTGACGAGGGACCCGCAGCCACGCGCGGCCGGGGCGGGGAGGAGCTGCCGCGTGGAAGGGAGGCAGAGAGCAGCGCTCGCTCGCCAGCGAACGGTGCTCACCGCGTAATTACCGCGCGGTAATCGCTCTGTAATTAAGTGGTCAGCAGGTACCGGCTGAACAAAGAGGCCTTAAGTGACATCCCTGTCCTGAGGCTTAAAATATTCCGGTGTGGTAAAGGCGGAGGGGGGGGAACGGAGACGGGAAAGCATCGGTGGAAGGGTGATGGATGCAGCAACTCCGGCTCCCCTGAGCGAGGGGAGGAAACATCCGATCTGTTGGTGGCGGCCCGGAGAACCAGGGGCCGGTGTTGGGGGGCAGAAACGGAGATTATAAACTCAGGGCGGGCCCGGATCGATGGGGAAGTCAGAGAATATCCTGAGCTGGTAAGGGACACGCGAGGATCATCACCGGAGTCACGCAGGGCCCTTGTCCCTGCTCGCAGAGGTCCATGTGTGATGCTCTCCCTCGGGCACCCCGCACGCCTCAGCCCCAATTCCCACTGCGGTCCCTGCCGGCGGCTCCTGCCCATCCCGCTCCCCGGAGCAGCCTTTGGAAAGCTCCTTCCCCCCGCGCTGCGCCCTGTCCTCGCCTGACTCCTGCTACAACTAATTAGCACCTTGACATTTGCGCAGCGAGCGCGGCAGCCTTGATGTTTGCGAGGGAACAGAAGGCACATCTGTCTGCGTGCGCCGCTCGGAGGGGAGGAACGCGGCTCCGCGCTGTTTGGAGCAGGCACTTGGGGGAGGAATTAATTTACAAAATTTTTTGAATGAAAACAATTCCAATAACTCGAGTGCCCTCTCCCTCCCACGTCAGCTGTTTACAAACTGTCGAGTGGAATCTGTCCCACATGTCCCCTGAACCTACCCGTAACGCAGGGAAACAAAATTAAAATGCA
The DNA here is from genome assembly GCA_013400515.1 of Erpornis zantholeuca. Classification (NCBI taxonomy): domain Eukaryota; kingdom Metazoa; phylum Chordata; class Aves; order Passeriformes; family Timaliidae; genus Erpornis; species Erpornis zantholeuca. The sequence continues at coordinate 1,310 of VZTN01003403.1, read as the reverse complement.
TCATGAAAAACTCATTTCGAAGGGAGTGAGGGGGGGGGGGGCGAAGAAAAAAGAGAAATAATTCTGCCCACGGAGTTCAAACAACTTGTCTTGCTTCAGCTTACACCGATTTTCATGCGCTCAGACAAATGTCACCAGCGGCAGATTTAATTGACTTCGTTTTGATCTTTATCCTCATTAAAGAGGAGCGCCGCTGCTCCTCGCTGTCGCGGCGCCCGCCCCGTGAAGGTGCTCCGTGTGAGGCAGTGATTAACCCGGTTTGTTAAAGACCTGTGCAGACTGAGGAAGGGTGTTTTTCCACGTCTCTAACCTCAGTTTCCCCTCTTCCAGAGGCAGCCCGCTGCTCCTCGTCCCATCACACAGCTCCCGGTGAGGAATCTTGCCCTGCCTTAGGGAGGTCATGCTGTGTGGTACGACCACGGAGGCTTTCAAGGGTCTTAAAAATGTGCTTGGGGGAAAATAAAGTGGGCGGAGAAGTGCAGCAGAGGCTGGCAGGTGAGTCCTGCTTGCATCCCAAGCTCAGGCTGCTGTGGAACATCAGTTTCCTTAGGCTTGCCTGGAACTTCTGATCTCTCGTTCCTGCTTTTAAATGGAGGGAAGCTAATTGAAGGGAAAGGGCTGCAATTAGCATGGTTTCTTGGAGGTTTTTTCTTTCTCGAGGACATCTCTGGCTCATTAGGGTTGTGTAAGTGTCTCTTGCACGATGTCCCTTGAAGCTTTCCAGACTCGGAGTTAACTGTGCCCTCTGGTATTTGGAGATCTGCTGCAGCCAAGCCACAGGGTGAAGTATGGGGGAAAATCTGACTTCCCCAGCCCTCCATGCAAGGAGGACAAAGGAAAGGCAAACCACTACCCCTGCCCAAAAATAAACGGGCCAAGTGGATGGGGAACAGCTTTTGTAGGGAGCTGAGGGCTTTGACTTGGTTCCCTGCCTGCAGGTGGGGAGCACAAACCCCTCTGAGCATGGCAGGGAGGAGCTGTAACACTCCATTTTAGGATGCTGGACAAGCTTGAAGAGTCTTTGATGGGTTTTGGATGTGTTTGAGCTGGAGCCCATGAGGTTCTCGTGGTAGTGCTGGCTCAAGGCCACCCCTCATGCACAACAACCTCCTCTGAAACCAGATCCAGGGTGGGAAAGCTGCTCCTGTGTCACTGAGGTGCAGTCCAGGTCAGCCTCCTGTGTCACTGGGGGTTGGACTCGGGGAGCTTTAAAGGCCCATTCCACCCCAGGCTGTTCCAGGATCACGGGGAAAACACCCAGCCCTGAATGTCCACCCTGCATCCTGGGGGATGCTGATGCCTGAAATGGC
>VZTN01003402.1:75154-96922 GCA_013400515.1 Erpornis zantholeuca | reverse complement strand
ATATAAATGGTGGTATTATTGCATGTGCTGGTCAATACATGGTTTGGTATTTAATTGATTCTCTTTCTTTTAGTGTAGGAAAAGTAGAACAGAAATGTGTGGTTTCCTTTTTTCAGTGCAGCTTGCATTGTGCACCATGTGTGAAAATGTCCATCACCTCTTGATTCCAGATCTTGTATTAACTCTTTGTTCATGATAGAAATATTCTTTCCTAGGCACTGTGAATCCTACCAAATGTTGTTGTCCTTTTGCACTAAAAATGGCAGCCTGTCAGCTTCTCCTGGAGATAACCACATTCCTTCGAGAGACCTTTCCCTACATGCCCAGACCCCGGACTGAGCCTCTTGTGGTAAGTGGACCACACACACTGGAGAGGGCTTTGCTCACAGAATCACTGGATTCTAGGTCCTGACAAGAGGTAGGGTGGGGTAAAAACTTCAGGCGATCTCTGCAGGGAGAAAGGAGCCATTGTGTGGTGAATAGAAGATGGTGAGAGTACATGAAATATGTTGATTAAGAAGGTAAGACCATGGAAGCACAATGTGTGCTGCTGGAAGTTCAAGAAAGTTTCCAAACAGAGAAGAGGGATTGAGAAGTCAAGGGTGGGGGACTTGGGAAGTGTGGGAGGTAGACTACGAGAAGTGACAGGGTCACATGCTAGTTAGCTGATTTGCAGGGCCAGTGATCAGGGATCGAAACAAGGCAGTTAGGAGAAAGGAACAGAATGGTTTACAGAGAATTTGCTAGTGCTTTAAAGCTGCAGATTTTTGGTTTGGGTTAGACCAAGAGAATTGCAGGGAGAATGCAAAGGAAGGGAAGAGATGGGGACCAAGAGGCAAAGAAAGAAAAAAAACCTCCACGAGATCCAGAGAAGCACAGGCAAATCTTGGCATAAACAATAAGCTAAACAGCTGATTAGGTGACGACTAATGCTGTGAAGAGCAGAACCCATGAAGACTGATTTACAGTGATTCATTCTTGTGTGAGTTTTCTTATGTCTAATACTGTAGTTTAACATTACCTTTAGCCTGTTGTTTCAAAAAATACACATTCACACAAGCTATCTTTTGACAAATTGAGTTGAAGGTTATGATCAGCTTCAGAGGTGGTTAGCATGGAATGCAATGAGAATTGAATGGCTGACATGGTTTCAGCTTTTAAGCTAAATTTCTTTTAAAAATTCAGGATACAAATTATAAAGAAAAAAAGAGAAGTTAAATTTCCATGAAGGATTTAGCCCCACTATCCAGTTTTTTGTTAATGACAAATCAAATTTTAGTAATGGCAATTATGCTTGAAAGGCTGATTTATCTGGGTATTATTGTAATTTGGTTCTGAAAATTATTCCAAAGACTGTAGACGTGTAGTGATGTGGCTCAGCCCTAAGGTATGCAAGAAGGAAAATTTTTAAAAGGAATAAATTCAGCAAAATCCTCCTTAAACACATTGTTGATATATTTACAATATAATAAATGACTGCAGGATAATACCACGGTTTAGAATTCATGTCATTAAGTAATTAGGCTTGGAACAAAGAATATTTTGGATAATGAAGGTCAACAGAAATTAGTACTTTTGTGTGAGACAGAAGTGTAACTGCTTAATCATTTTCCAGACTTGTATATGGGAGGCAAGGAGGAGGAATTACTTTGTGATTTCAAGGTGAAAGAAACCGTAAGGTCACATGCACGTGTCTGTAAGTTAAAATGACCATAGAGTGTTGCTTCTACCTTTGTACAGAAGAAGAAAAAGAGGCAACAATAATCCAGATTAAAATATTAAGTCTGTATTTTTGGAGTGATGCTTCCTTTCCAAGAAAATCAAGTACATAATATTATGATACATATAGCTGGAATTTCAGTAGAGCAAATCTCACTTCCATTGGTGTTTGTAGGCATACCTCTTCCATAGATAGGAACACAGACTTTGGAAGCCTTGAAGAACGGAGAAATATTTGCAACTGAACTAGTTCTGGTGAACTAATTTAACTACCAAGAGAGCGTGCAGACTTGCTGGGGACTGAATGAGGTAGACAGTCCTGACTGAAGTTCTACCCAAAGCCTTTTATTGATCATGCAACAGATAAAAGCTCATTTTGCTCATGGCTGGAGACAGACTCCTGGATGTATTGTTGTGTCACCCACTCTGAGTGACCCTTATTTAGCAGGGCAGTTGGACTAGATGATTTCCAGACGTCCCTTCCAGCCCTCATAATTCTGTGATCCTGTGATATATGTTTCCCGTCCTGAGCCTGCGGCCGGAGTGTTAATGCGCTGGGGAATGTTAACCAGCAGTGTGTGTTAGCACCTAGTAACTCTTCCATCCTGGCAGGTGGCTCAGCCTGCTGCAAGGCCAAAGAGCAGTTGGCTTATGTGTGATTAGATAAATCCTATATGAAGCAGTTCTTCTTGAAGCTTCTCTAGTTGCAGTGGGGGCTCATACTGCTGGCACATCTGTGTGATCTGCAGGATCTGGAGAGCAGCAGGCTGCGTCTGGACCCGGAGATGGACCGACACAGGTATGAGAGAAAGATCAGCTTTGCTGGGGTTCTGGATGAAAATGAAGATTCAAAGGATTCCCTGCACAGCAGCAGCCACACCCTCAAATCTGAGGCTGGCTTCGAGGAGAAAAAAGGTTTGTCAGCACAATAAGGCTTTTGTATTTTCAGGGCTTGTGAAGTCATGCTTGATTTTGTGTTTTCGTTTGCATAGACTGTGTAAAAAAGCAGGCAGCCATGGAGTCACGTGGCTTTAAATCATTTCTGAGATACTTCTGGCCGTCAGGGTTACATATAATGAATGTGAGAAGCAAAGATGTTGAATTTTATGAAACAGTGCTATGACTGAAACCGATTGAAAGCTTTTCACTCTTGCTAAAAAGCAGCAATCCTTGTTTGAATCTCTCTTAAGTGGGATGCTGACAGAAGCATCGCTATTTAATTAACTTTAAAATAAAGATAAAAAGTGGTGTTATTTTCTTTTTTTTTTAGTCACAGCTTCTCATTTAGGGAAAATCACGGCTAGAAGGAAAAATTAGTATTTTTAGTAGAAAATCTGTACCGTTTTGGAAGTCATGGCATCACAAAAAATTAGTGTAATTGGTCTCTTCAATTCTTTGCTATCACATGAAAAATACACCGTGTGGCTTTTGATGGCTAGCAGATTGATGTTACCGACATAGTACAAGCATACTGTACAAGCAAACTCCAAGCTCACTGTGTTTGTTGAGAATAGCAGATCATTTCCATTTTTGAGCCATCCCATGCAAAACTCACATTCTATCTTATGGTTCAAGTGTTGCAATACAAAATAGTCATCATGTGCAATTAGAGACTAAACTTCCAGATACTTACCTCTAGATGACCGACTAACAAGTTTCCTAGAGATATTTACATTGTGTGTCATAGTAGTAATTTACAGATGCAGTTGTTCAAATGATAATTTTGATGATTGCGTGAAAAGGATAGGTGTTTAGTGATTGTTTCACAACAGTGGGATCTGTATCTGGTTTTCCTCTAGGAACTGTAATGTCTATTAATGATTCAGAGGAGTTTTTATTGACTTCTAGGGGCTTCGGATAAAGTTTGTGTTGTCTTCAGCTTTGACCTTGCCACAGTTACTGGAGAAAATACTAGAAATTATTCTGAGACTTGCGTGGTATAAAACTTTTACTGAAATTGTGTGTCCAGTGGGCCAGTTACTTCTGTGCAAGCAGATGGGTACCCGCCTATGAAAGGACAGCTGGATAAATTGATGCTCAACCTCATTTTTTCTACTCTTGGTGTATTGGCAGCCTAGAAAAACGCAGGCTTATAGTCTGCTTGATAGTCTAAGATGTGTGGAATAAGATGTCTCTACCTATTTAGATGAGGAAAAGTTTGGGGTTTGTATTGGAGGATAGTTACAACAATTGCTTGAAATATTTTTAATCTTTTCAGGCAACAGTCCCCCCTGCTGGGCTGCTACCTGAGTGGGAGAATACCTTCAAGCATGCAGTCCTGCAGGAAACTGTTGGTGGAAAATCTCTTAACTACCCTGTTTTTCTTAGAGACAATACTGACTTAGCTCTTCTTTTGCATGTTACTGTGCTACGGGTGTAATATATTTCTGCAAAGATAGTGTTTACTTTCTGCATACTTTCCTTGGTTAAACTACATTTTTCTACAGTTTTGTTTGGATTTTCTTTCCATTATCCCTTTTCCCTCAGCTGTCATGTAGTTTTTCTTTACTAAAGCTGCCTCTTTACTGCATTTTAGACACTTGGGAAAGTGACTATAGTAGGAAGGTTGAATTCTAATATAACTCAGCAAAAATGTAATTCCCATATTTTAGAAGCTAAATAAATGCAAGATAATGTTGTATTTCAAAATTATAATAATTAGGTTCTTTTCTCTGACCACAACATATTCTTCACAAGAAGAATATTCGGCCAAACACTACAAATGCAGAGGCATTTTTCATAATCTACATTTTCTAGAGAAGAAAATATTAATTGTGGGAATGTAACTAAATTTTGTTTGCCTGCAGTGAGAGGCTTCTTTACCTCAAACACTTTGATGCGTACTAATCTGTTTCCCTTAATTTTTCCGGACTGTTAAAAACTTTGCTCTCATTGCTCCCCCCAGGCATGGCTTAGCAGCTATCCAAAAGCCACGGGTTTACTGTATAGAATCTGCTCCAGGTAGGTCTGAAATACAGACAGTACAGCTAGGTAGATGCAGACTCTCAGATGATCCTATGTACTCCTTGGGTGCCAAAATAGGATTCTGCAGGCTTCATGAAATGCAGTTAGAAGTGCTTCAGCAGCTTGGCATTTGTGGGGCTGATCTGAACATTATTAAAGCACTAGCAGTTGTTAAGGATCTTAGCATGGTCACTTGGAGGGAGATTCTTTAATCACTCAAAAGTGTTTTGCCAACTGATTTGTGAGGACTGAGGAAAAGCCTGGAAATGGGAGTGGGAATTCCGTTCTGGAGGAATTGGAGGCAATCTCAAGAGTAAAGATGTGTTTGCTTTATCCTGAAGCCAAAATACAATTCTATTTAAATATTTTACTTGCCCACAGTATCCAAAAAGCTCTGTTCATTCCCAACCACACATGAGAAAGGTAATTGATCAGACTTGCCTGATTAGATCTGCAGTAAAATGACTGAGTCTTGCAACATTTGGACTGACATACTGCCATGTACTGCCTTTGAGCTTAGAAGAGAATGAAAGTGCAAACGGTTGGTGCTTTTAACATTGAACCATTCCATGTCTGTGCTCATCAAAAATGCAGAGTGTCAGTGGGTGTTGTTAATGCCTGAAAGCTGCTGATTTGTCTGAAGGAGAGGATCTACATGCTCCCATTTCCTCTAAAGCATTCTAATGATGAAGAGTAACATGCAGAGACACGGATTTATGCAAATCTTACTTCAAAGAAGCCTGGCCTGATAGCCTCATGAAGCAGACGACCCTCTTGCAGCTGCACATGCTGTATGAATAAATAATTGATCCTACTGCATAGTTCAGTGAGGTTTCCAGGACACAGGCCCATGGGAAAATAGGTGTGTCCAAGGTGCCTTGTTCATGCCTGGTATTCAGCCAGCTGTCCCTAGCAAGAGGTGATTCTACACTAACATAAACTCCAAGGACTGCCAAAGAAAACTGCAATTTACATCCATTGGGCAGATCCTGCATCCTGGCAGGAATTCATTCAAATTGGTGTGAATTGTAGGATTTTCTTGTCCGTGTTTTGGGGTTCTGTTGGCACAGATCACTCTACTTGCTAGTAGTTGAACAAGGGCTAATTCCAAATACAGACAAGGCCTGAGGTGATGTACCAGATCCCCAGGATATGAGGTGTTGAACACATTTTTGTGAAGCATCTTTACTGCCTGATTGATCAAGCTGCATTGGCGGTGGCTTTGGAGGAAGTCTCTGATCCCATATTCCTTGGCAGAAGAAAAGAAGCCACAATACAGGCTGGCAGCAAAGGGTTGGGTTGGTGGGGAGGGCCAGGATCTCTTTCTTTTTTAAATGGGGAAAAATTAAGGGGAAAAAAGTCCTCTTTTATTCTTTTAATACAGTTCCCAGCAGGAAGATCAGGATAGGAGGCTCCCGCTTGCTCCAGATTAAAGGAACCCGCAGTTTCCGGGTGAAGAAGGGGGGTTCCCTTTCCAGCATTCGCCGGGCCGGCAGCCTAAAGAGCACCAAGTTATCACGTCAGGACTCAGAGTCTGAGAATGAGGAGCTGCAGCTGTCCCACAGCAGGGACACTGTCACTGATATAGGTAACTTAGATGAGAGGGTGGAAAGGGAGGGGACAATAGGAAGGACCTAAACTCTTGATGTGATTACAGCACAGCTAGAAATTACAAGAGATCCCCACATCTGCAGGCTAGGAAAAATCTAGAGCTCTCTTCAGGGACTGCCTAGACTAAGGCCTGGGAAGAACACGGTACCAATCCTGAGTGCAGTGTAGGCTCTGTGCACAGATTGTCAATTCACCACCGTGGTAGAGCATGAGGTTTTAGAATGCTTATCCTGCCAGCTAAAGACTTGCTGTCTTTAGGGTGACACGTGGATATAGCACATATGGCCATGTAGCTGCACATACACACATCCCTAAATCATAGAATAGAATGCATACATGAAGTCATATATGACATTTTATTGTCCATAGCAACATATTTGCAATATGTATATATATATATAAACACATATATATTTAGGGATGTACTTCATATTCTATGTTGGATATGATGTCATAATCATGTAAAATATATATTCTTATGTGCAGGACATAATATTCACATGCTGCATACTATATTTTTATATAGTGGCATATACATCTATTTCTGTTGTTTACAGCTGCTTTCCTTAGTCTTTTAAAGATGGTTGTCCGTACATTTATCTTATGGAAACAAGATATTCATCCTACTCCCTGAAATCTCCATCACAGTTGAACTAAAGGGCTTCCCTTCACTATTGGTGTTAACCAAAAACTATGGATCTAGTCAGAGCTGAAATAACCTCCTAAGTTTAACGGTCATTTTTATGTTGCTTAAAAGGTGCTTCAGCAGGTGAACATGGACAGTAGAATTGCCAGTTCTGTAAATTTTGACAAGTTACAATTCACTTAAAGAAGAGAGAAAGGGTAAAAGTCATCTCAGGCCAACTTTAAATATCATTAGTATTAGTTTTATAGGAAACCTAAAGGGTATAAAGTGGCTAGGGGAAACACAAGGGTCAGTGAAATTCTCAGTGAAATCTCTCCCTTGGCTGAGGTCTAAAGTCTTTTAGTGTTTTAGAATCAGGATTTTTTTCCCCTTTCATCCCCATGATATTAGCAGCTTCTATGGGCAATTAGCAGGGACTATGCCCATTGGCATTTCCAGTAGGATGCACTTCTGGTTGGATTTTTGTTGAGGTTTTTTAACCACAGAGCCCAGTCAATGCAGATTACTAAACCAACCATTTGCAGCATCTGAATGGTGCAAAGAATTTTTTTATGATTTTGGATAATCCATTTCTCTTCCATTAAATAAAAAAAAAAAAAAACAACAAACAAACAAAAAAAAATCAGGGAGGGAGAAACGTTTGCTACTGACGATGGTTTGTGGGCCAAGTCCAAATAGTTCTTGTTAGTGTCAAGCTAGCACAGGACTGGGGAGGGATGTCCAAATGCAGTCTTTCCAGTGTGACATATTCTGTGTACTCTCGCCTGTTCCCACAAGGCTGGCCTGGCTTACAAGTGCTGTCCCTAGTCTTAAAGCATATAGGGAGCAATAAAAGCGACAACCTTTTGGGTATTTTTCTTTTGAAGAAGGAAGCCCTTGGAGTGCAAGTGAACCCAGCATTGAACCTGAGGTACTAAGCAACACAGGCGTGGAGGAGAACTATCATCGGAACATGTCATGGCTGCATGTAAGTACGAGTTGCCAGCAGTGTTCTCAAGGATAGCATTTTTAATAGAAAAACCTTTGTTTGGCAATAATCAAACCACCGTTTGTGCTCCCTTCATATAGCATCAAGGATCTCAAGTGTAAGTAAGCTGCAACCTTTGGAAATTATATGTTTGCCATTTCTAAAATGGACTTAAATCTCCTTTTAATTCATATATTTAATTTTTCTTCTCCCTATGTGTGCAGGGTCAGCCATACTACGACAGCTGAAAAATATATTAGCTCAGTACCTTATCTCCAGCATGGCCAGTAGTATATATTTCATTGAGAGCAACAGAATGGGATACAGTGCAAGCTGGGCCCCTCGCTTCTAGGAGGTGGCATTGTAGAAGCTAATCATGTAGGCCAACAGAGCCTTGTATAGTTTTGACTCTGTCCAACAGACAGGGAGCACAACGGTGCAGATGTGGTTTGGTCATGCAGGGTCTAAGGCATCCCTTTGGGCAATCTCTGTACTTATGATTTAGACTTGCCAGAATTCAGTTGGGCACGTTTACACTGCTCAAGCCACTGGTGTCCAAGGACTACACACTGCTCCGTGCGTTGCCTCATGACTTGCCATGATGGTGCAGTATGGTCAGTGTGTCGTGAACACGCCTTGGGTTGACTTGCTGTGCAATGACTAGTGGTGTCCTGCACATGTTTGTGAAGACAGACACCCTTTGACTTTTGAATTGCCATTGGGAAAGACAGTTGTCAATGCAGACTTGGTATCTCCCTTTATTCCCCAGATATTTTACACAGACTGCTCTCAGCTGTCCAATTCCTATGGGTTGTGGGCAAGAACAGGCTTAATCTAACACTTCGGGGGCAGAAGGAGTTCTTATTATTTGTCTTTTTGTTTTGAGGCTGGCAGGGCATGGAACTTGAATGCCATGTCTTCTAACCCAATACCTCAGTCCCTGCGCTACCATGCTTTCTGTCAGTACCTTAATGGTCTTGGTAATGATTACACCTCCTTTGGAAAATCCAGCGTACTAAACTGAGTATGTTGGACATAAGTGAATATATTAGATGTTGCATCACTAGAAGATAAGGGAATTTTCTTATTTAGCAGTTTAGGATTAATCCTGGTGCCCTTGCTCAGTGTGAGAGGATGCATGAACCCACTAATTATGAAGGAAACTTGAGATGTTTGTCTCACTTTACATGTGATTAGCTTACATAGGTGTCACGGTTTAAGCTGGCTAGGTGCCAAGCCCCACGAAATCTGTTATTTTGCACAAGGGGTAATAAAGAATATTGAGGATAACTATGAAACTGCAAGGCAAAACAGGCACATGCTTGAGCAATTACAGTATAAAGAAAGTTTATTGCTAACAGAAATAAAGATTAAAAAAAAAAATAGGAAATTAAAGCTGAACTTCCCCTCTCTTTCAGCACTCCCCCATCCCCCTCCTTTTACCCAACTCCTACAAAGGATTAAAAAACCATGGGATTCCGTCAGTGTTGCAGTTCCTTAAAGTCTTTCTAATATTTAAGGAAAAAGAGTTTCTTCTGCTTAATGTGGTTTCCAAATTGTTACCTGAAACAGCCCTCCCAGAAAGGAACAATTTCTTGCAAGATATAACATCTCTCCCATGAAAATCTCACAGTTTATTCATACTGCAGTCATGGGCCCAATAGACAAAGGGTTTTAGTCTTTTTAAAGATGAGTTATTCTGGCCTGAAAACAAAGGTTCTCTTCTTCATGATATCTCTAAAAACCTTTCACTGCTCCTGTATAGCCTGGCATAGGTACTTCTCGCATCTTCATAAGACACATGTGAATTTCTTATCTCCTTATCTACTTCAAAAATGGATTCAAAAGAGACATACAGTTTGTGATATTGCAGTTTTTTACCGTGGCCCGTTTACACATCTTTTCCCCACTGCCATTTTTAGCTTCGTCCCATGTGACACACTTTCTTTCCTGACCTTGGAGGCACCATGTTCTTCTCTTCCTGTGACTTGCTTTACTTTTCTTTCTTGCTTACTTGGAAGAGAAGGTGTTCTCAATCAGCTACACACGATGTTTCTTTCAACTCAGTATGAGTTGTGCCAGCCTGCAGAGGGGACTCCTGCTGGGTCTGCCAGCTCTGCATGGAGGTTTTATTATGTGTTCGTGATAAAAGACAAGCAATCAGCATTGGGTGATGAGGCCAAGGCAGGGTGCGTGGGGAGTCACCGCTCCAACCAACACGCACTCCAAATACTGTTTCAGCTAGGATTTATTGATCTTATTTTTGCTGACTGAATACATTTCGGTGAGCTCATGGAGGTTCAATTGCCGCTGACATACCAGATCTTGGGTCTTCATCTGGTGGTTCTTAGTAGACTAACGTCTCCTTGTCTTCGCTGGTTCCCCATTTTTTTGCACGTACACACCGACCATATACTTTAAGCAAGCATTTTCTAACAACTCGGGTTCCTTTTTCTGTATGTTAAGCTTCTATTTTCACCAATAGCTCTAACCACAAAGTTTCTCAATCCTGCTATCATCAGCTAAACTTCCAGCTGGGCCCCTTATGCTTTACTTGGTTTCTCTCTGCTTTACCAAGTCTTACACAATATTACAGCAATGTTTACATTCAGTGCAGTTTCTTTTATTCTTTTATTCCACCTGACATGAATTACTTACATATACATTACAGAAGGAAGGGGGGGACCCACTGGCCTCAAGAAGCTGTGCCAGTGGTTTTAGTCGTGCCGCAGTCCATGGTTGTTTTAGCTTCATGCTCTAAGATAGCTCTCCTACAGCGACCCGGGAGCCTGTACCTCAGCTCCTGGGGAAGGGAAGCCTGGGCCCGCTCTAAGAGACAGCTTGGGGCCCATTTTTCCCCCTCCCCACAGGAGAGCTGGAACCAAAGGGGATTTCACACGCTTGTTCTGTCTTTAAATATACAAGGTCACGAGAAGTGATTAATCTAAAAGCCTGTCCATCAACTATATTCCAACCCACTACAACAGGAGAAAGGAAAATTTGAAGAATCACATGGTCCGGTTAATGACATATAAATACCAATATTACATGACAATGTTATTTTTTTCATTTGTTAGAAAGAAGTTGTGGGTAGACAGTCAGTAAATCTGCAGGCAAAACAAAAACCTGCTTTACTTATTTGTCACAAGCAAACAACTCAAAAGGATCACTCGTTCTAATTGCTGCTATGAAGGCACCAATATTTCCTTTACCTGTCCTTTATGCAGCCTGGAGCCTGGTGTCTTCACTCTGTGTCAGTGTACCATTACAGCAATTTATACAAGTGGACCAGAGAAGAAGTTGGTAGAAGCTCAACAGTGCTGCCATACAATTTGCATATTGATACAAATATTGAGTTATTCTTTTTTAACCCCAAAATTATATGAAGCCAAAGGAAGGAAACAAACACAGGAATCCCATAAACATAGCACAGATTTGTTTTAGATTAAGTTCCTGACATTTTTAGAAGGTTAAATATTTTAAGGTTGAGAATGATGTGGCAGCCCAGAGAGAGCAAGCAAACTTCAGCTGCACAGAAATAGATATAGTGGATAGAAAACTTCTGCTTGGTAGTTCTGGGTGCTTCCACATTGGTTGTGGGGTGAAGAGATAGATTCATAAAGGCCTTTTAAGACCTTCAGTGTGAATGGCTTGGAGATGCCTATGTGTTTTCCTGAGTGCTAATAAGATGATAGATTTGTGTGTAACATGAAGGACAGTGTACAAAGAGCTGCTGGGCTGAGTTTTGTTCCTCTGGCAAGAAACTGAGTTAAACCAAAGACCAGTCACTCAAGTAGAGACTTGCCAAGGCTATCTTTAATTAGTTTAGGGACTGATACCAGTGTTTCTGCAGCAAAGCATGGCTCAGAGTAGCTAAATTCCAAAATATTTACCTGATTTTTAAATGCGTTTTGGTACTCCTTTCTGCCATATTGCATCACTAGTAGTAACAGCAACTGAGCCAGCTACCATAGAGCTTGGTTGAATGGATGTACCCAATTGCTATTTGAAAGCATACTGAGATATTTCCCTTTGCATCACTTGAAGGGAACTAACTTCCAAACATGGTTGGTTTGTAGCTTTAATAACAATTACCTAGTTGACGGTTTCCACTTCAAGCTCTCAGAGTGGTGAAACACTCGCTTCTGTGCAAACCAAGAGGATGCTGGTTTCCTCAGCCTTTATCTTGCCACCACTCAAATACACACATCTATAGCAGCTCTGTTTCTTTGCTCTGTTGACACTTTTGTTTCTTTAGCCATGCCCAGCTATTTACAAACCCCTTATAAGTATGAAGAGCTGTAGAGAGACACATACGTTTTTAAGGCGGTATTGAGCTTCACATTTCCTTAGCTAGGGAGGAGTAGTTAGTTTGACTGTCCAGTCACTAGGTATGTAACTCCATTTTCTATAGCTATTTCCTTTTTAAATTTCCAGGTTATGATCTTATTATGCAACCAGCAAAGTTTCATCTGTACCCACATTGACTACTGTCACCCACACTGCTACCTCCATCACAGCCGGTCCTGCGCTCGCCTTGTCCGAGCCATCAAACTACTGTATGGAGACACAGCGGACTCCCTGCGAGAAAACAGCACATTGAACAATATGGCAAGAGGCAAAAAACAAAAGGAAGTGAGTACATAGAAAAAGCAGAATGTTTTAGGATTTGTCCAGACAGGTCATAATTGCCTTCGAAAATTGCATAATGTACTCATACAGTTCTTTTTGTGATGAAATGAATACAGCTTTTCCTAAGCTTAGCTTTGCTGTAAAAAACCCAGCAATTAAGTAATTCAGCATTATGTAAGGAATGTAATTTGTATTGGGATGAATCTTAGTTGCTGATAAGGTCATGGAAAAGCTTATAACCTGACTTCAATTTTAGCATTCTTTTGTGGCCTCTACTTAACACCCTGTGAATTCTGTCTCTCTTTGTTCACGTTTTTTGGTATCTGTTAGTAAGAATCACTCTTGAAATTCTTATAAATCTTGTGTCATTTCTCTTTTATGTCTGAGCTCTCACCTGTTCCAAGAGTTGCATACATTAGTCTTTAATGTTTTTTCAATGATTCCAAGAGAATTTCTCTAGCACAGAAAAGCACAAATTATTTAGAAAGAGTGGTAGTAATTTCTTCTGTAGAAGGCAGGCAAGAGATGAGTAGCTGGTATGTTTCATGAAAGGTAGCAAAATAACTGTGCAATTCTGTGTGTTGTTTCATCTCCGGCTTTGAATTGCAAGAGAGAGATATTCTTCAAACCATCTTCAAAGGATTTAGGGAACAGCGGGAAAAGAGATTTTGGGAGGCAGTGAGTTTTCCTACAAACATGTAGAGGGTCTTTGCACAGACCTCACTTCCAGAGAGCAATTTACAATCTTTGGTTTTTTCATAATCCCAGAAAGACCTGGAAGGCTGGAGTGTGTCCAGAGAACGGAACAGAGATGAGGAAGGGACTTAGAGCTCCAGGAGTAGCTGAGGGAGTTGGGAGAGCTCAGCCTGGAGAAAAGGAGGCTCGGTAGAGAATATTTTGGTCTCCACAATTTTCTAACAGGAGGGTGCAGCCAAGGGTGGACGTCGAGATTTGCTCCTAAGTAAATAAGGAACAGGATGGAGTGGAAATGGACTCAACCAGGGGAGGTTTAGATTGGATATTAGGATAAACTTCTTCTCTGAAAGGTTTGTTCAGCCTTGGCACTGGTTGCCCAAGGAGGCAGTGGAGTCAACATCACTGAAGAGCTTTGAAAAATGTGAGGAAGTGGCACCTGGGGGCATGATTAAAAGCATTAGACTGCTGGTTGAACTCACTGATCTGAGAGGTCTTTTCCAACACCAATGATTCTACGATTCTCTGAGAAGATACATTCTGTACACTGAACACTTCCATTGGTAATTTTTTAGGGGGAAGCTGTAGACTTTTTGCCTCTAACCTGCTTCCCTAAATACAGGAGTGTACCATCAGTAAAGATTACACAGAGAATATTCACATTCTTCATTTGGTTTACTGGCTTCTGCTTTAAGGTTTTATTGAGAAAAGCATTGTTAAAAAGAGAAGAAAATTGGCTGATATGT
Organism: Erpornis zantholeuca; assembly: GCA_013400515.1. Lineage (NCBI taxonomy): Eukaryota > Metazoa > Chordata > Aves > Passeriformes > Timaliidae > Erpornis > Erpornis zantholeuca. Next base: position 82,944 of record VZTN01003402.1, on the reverse strand, counting down.
GTTGTCTCACTGATACTAGGCCTGTTACCAGCAAAGGAGGTTTAGTGCTACAGCTCTGGTACTACATGGTTTCTACTGTACGGAAATTCCTCTTGTACATAATCTCCTTTTCCAGATTTTGAGAAATATAAATATGAACTCCAGTTTCTTTTTATTTCCTTCCAGTGTTCAGACAAGTCATGCTTGAGAACTCCTTCTCTTAAAAAGAGAGTGATCGATATCAACTTGGAAGGGAAGAAGGACTCTGGAATGCTAAAATACATCAGGAGCCAGGTACTGATTAAGCCATATGCTATTTAGGGAACCAGATATGTAAGTGCCAGGTTAATCTGCAAGGAGAAAGAAAATATAGAGGGATTCCCAAGCCCGTGTGAAGAACTGTTCCTTAATATCAATCGGTTCAGCCCCACATCTTTTCCCCATCTGAGTAATATTAATTTAAACCCCTTAAGGAAACATCGTCAAAAAATCCTTTAAACATATAGCTCCATTAAACCACAGTCTGCATCTCTGTCTTTTTCTAGTGACATATGCACCAAAGATGAGGATACCAAAAAAATTCCCACAAATAGGTTTAACTGCAGCCTGTCAGTTTACAGTATTAGTTTTCTTTGTTCTTACTTGTTCAGGGTTCCTGAAGAAGCAACAGGCTCTTCATAGGCCTGTGCTTAGTAAGATTTTCATTGATTTGTATCGCTATTTGTGCACCACTTTGTGAGAGTTTGGCTTTCCTTCTGTCCTCTTTTGGTGTTTTGGTGATGTGAGGGACAAGCAAAAGACTCCAAGAACTAGCTTGCAAACACTCCCTTTTCAGTATAAGCTGAAAACTATGTCTCTCTATGGAGCATTTCTTGAAATAGATGAACTTAGAGGTTATCGGTGGGTAATTTGCAGACCAAAACCAGGGTAAAATTACTGAGTATGTTCTTCCTGTTGATAGTTTTACACAGCCTAGCCCTATGGCATGGCTTGGTTTGTTGCAGGTAATGAGCCTCTCCCCTGCCCCTTTGTCACTGCTAATCAAGGCAGCTCCTGTCCTCACAGAGGAGATGTACGGGGACATCCAGCCAGCAGCATGGGAGCTCCTGCTCAGTGTGGATGAGCACATGGCTGGAGCAGCAGGTAAGAGAACCAAAGCACTTAGGATGGTTGCTGTGGCTGCCCAAGTCGCAGTCGATCACAGGACTTTGCAGTTTTGTAGTGGAGGAATCTGAGTGCCACCAAGGATTTCGTGGTGTTCATAGACCTTGGTGTGGTTTTGTGCTCTGTGGAAGAGAGGTGGTCAGAAGGATCAGGAGGGCACTCTCTCTAAGGCCTTGGATGAGGTGGATGTTTGGAGAACATCAAAATTAGTATTTGTGTTCATTTGGGTTTGCAGGCAGAGGAAATATAGTGATTCAGTCTGTCCAGAGTCTGCTAGAGCATTTTGTATGTTGCCTCATTGAAATCTAAATACCAGTTGAGAGGTCATAAAAAAACTAAGAAAAGGAATGAAAATTAAGCTATCATGGCTACTGTTATGCTGAAAGGAAAATTTTCATATTGCATAGACACAGCAGCACTGCTCATTTAGTACTGTTATGTTATTACCTAAAACACAGCACTTTCAAATGTAAAATTTGGTCACTGAAGTAAAATATTTTTGTGTGATAGATGCTCTACATCAGTAAGAACGAAGAGCCTATATGATTAAGATATTTATTTAATGGATTCAAATGAAGACTAAGAGGGGATATCTTTATGCTTCATAATGACAGAAGACCAGACAAAGAGAAAGCATTATTTATTATTATAATAAATATTATTCAGTAAGTATTTAAGAATAATTTGTTAGAGTAGAATGAAGATAAGTAATAACTTTTTATGACTTCTTTCACGTGGAAAACAGATTTTTAACCACCAGAAAAGAAAACAAAAACCCTTTGCTTTAAGAGCTTGTGAAAGGGATTAAATTATGTGAATCGGGATATTGACTCTATGTCTTACTGTCCTGGTCAAACAGTCCTAGGGAGTGTGTGCTAATGTGAGATGAACAGAAATCTTGAACCACAGCCTTAGAAACTGTGAACATCCTTCACGCACAATAGACAGTTTACTTAAATAAAGTGTAAATTAATGAAATTGGTTTGTAAACCAATGTCCCACTTTGAAAGTGTACCTTTCTTTTTCCCCTGAATGCAAGTAAATGGCTGAAAGATTTCCCCATTTCACAGATTTCCATACCTATAGGGACAGTGCCAGGTGTTTTTTCACAGAAGATTAAGTTACAGACATTTTTATCAAAAGCTGTTAATGCAAATGTTTTGAAATGCTCCTTGAACATCACTCCCTTTTTCATCCCATTTCAATCTAGTACACCAGGCCTTTATTTTCCAGGTATTTTCCTGCTTTTCAGGTAGCAGTGAATTCTGCTTTAAAGTCCATTGTTTGACACCCCCCTTTCCCATGTTCTTCAGGTTTTGTTCACTTTCATCTACTCTACTGGTGCAACAGACACTTCTTCAACTCACAGGTGTTTTCTGTGCTCTGCCTTTAACCTTTGCTTTCCCAGGTCAAATGTGTAGACAGGAAGAGAAAGGAGCAAAATAAAGAGAAATAATCTGCCTGATGCAGTACTCGTTTCTCCACTTCAAGTCCCTTTCTGAGAGAATAATTTTAGATACTTTTTAAACTCTATAATCTTAGATGTCCTTTTCAAACTTAATGATTCTATGACTCTAATAAAAAATTTGCATAAATCACAGGGAATGGGATGACGCTTTGCTGCACTTCCTGAGGAGTGCTAGCTTGCTTGCTCCTCCACATCTTCCTTCCTGAAGGGAAGATTAAAATCCATTTGAGGGTCTGTAGTGGGGTTTTTTTGTTAGCAGGTAAATACAGCCCAAGCATAAATTACAGGGTCAAACCCTGTAAACCCTTAATGCTGCTATACAGAAGCTGGATGAAAAGACTGCTTTGTTAATGTACTACAGCACCATCTGCTGACCTATCCCAAGGCTCTTCTTCTGTTCTTGGCTGCTTCAGCATGAACTCACACCTTTATAGTCCTAGTGAGACTAGTTATAGTTTGAGAATATCAGAGAAGAGAAAGTTCTGTGAGCTGGTGAAGCTTCAAAGGACCCCACAGAATCTGAGCAGCACTAGGAGCACAGGTAGTCAGAGACTAGCATTGTTTTCTAGCAGTGTGACACTCTGCCTCCTGTGAGCGCAGCTCTGGGGTCTGGCACCTGCTGAATAAGCATTGAAGCAAACACAGTGGCAAATGTCTTCTGGCTACTGTGGAGGAACAGCCCCCAAATTTAGAGAAATTGTCTCCAGTGCTCTGTGGTGAGATACTGGTGAAAAAAATCCATGGATTCTCTAACACCCGCTGAACTCCTACAGCAACACAAATCACTCTGTTTTTGTCTCCTGCAGTGCTCCTCAGATATCATCTGCATTGATTGGCCTCCATCAGTCTATATTTTAATTAATGTCTGTTTATATTCAAATATGATTCATTGAAACAACTGTCGGTTAGCTCAGCTACCATTGTGCTGTTTTGGATGGTCCTTTGTCTTGCTCTGTTTTCTCTTGGAGGCAGATTGGGATCATTATATGGAGCCCACTTAAGTAAGAACTGGTTTTACCCATGAAAATAACCACGTGACTTCTACTGGGGAACTGTCTCCAGTTGTAGAGCTTCTTTTAAATCAGCCTTGATTAATCAATCTTTACAGAAATCACTTGGAGATGGAATCTTTGAAAGCCAAACTCAATTAGTACTTTTACTTCAGGAGATCTTTCTTATTTTAAAAAAGTTACAGCTGAAAAGGTAAAAGGTGTACTTTATTTTAAAAATCAGTTTAACCAGAAGAATTTAAAAGCTTCGCATGTAGTTCTGTGTGGCTCCAAAAGGTAGAATCACATGTGCTTGGTTTCATATAGCAATACAGTTTTTGCTTGGCCTGATAGAGTGGTGATTTTCTTTCTGGAGCCAAGATGTGGTTTTTTTTGGTACGAGTTTGTTCACCTGCAGTTTTTCTTTGCCGGATAAACACATTCTTGAGAAACATAGGTGATCAGATGTTCTCTCCCTGCAGCTGCCATGTTCTTGCTGTGTGCTGTGAAAGTGCCAGAAGCCGTTTCTGACATGCTGATGTCTGAATTTCATCACCCAGAAACAGTGCAAAGACTGAATGCCATTCTTAAGTTTCATACACTCTGGAGGTTCAGATATCAAGTGTGGCCAAGGATGGAAGAAGGAGCACAGCAGATCTTTAAGGTAGGGAAGACACATGAAGCATAATGATGATATTTACAGCTTGCCTTCTGGGATAGGTGTGTGATGACAGACTACCGTGAAATTCCCTGAAATCTTTTTTAGAGATAAAAATGTTTGTATAACTCTCACTAGCGGGAGAAGTGATATGAAGAAGTCTTGTATAAAATAGGAGAATAAAATGGGGACTAAAGTCAGGAGAAATACCAGAGAAGATATGTGTCATACAAGGTGTTATAATCCAGTGAGACACAGAGGTGAGAAAAATTTGTAGAGTTAATTTATATCTTGGGTACTTGTGCTCATATTTAATTAACAATACCAACAAATAATAGTTTGCACTAACAAAGTGTCCTTCATGGTTTTTTTTAGATTCCTCCTCCAAGTATAAACTTCACTCTACCTTCTCCTGTACTGGGGATGCCATCTCTGCCAATGTTTGATCCTCCCTGGGTCCCTCAGTGCAGCGGGAGTGTGCAGGATCCTATAAATGAAGATCAGTCTGTAAGCAGACATCCTGAGTATAAGCACTGTATTTTCTTTCTAAAGGTGTGCCGTAAATTAAGCCAAAAGATATGGATTAACCTCTGACAGTGTCTTTCTCAGCTGGGAAAAAAATCTAGTATAGTTTGTTTAGGACACAGCATTTTCTATATAAGCATCAAGCTTTTCTCTTCACAGAGGTACTGTACTACATCTCTTATCCCTGTGAGAGACACTAAGTTCTTAAGAGCGCACAACTTCTCTCTCTGTAAAAGAAGATTTTTTTCAATAGAACTGCCTGCGAGATGATTTTGTCTGTACTGGTTCGTAAGCTGTCTCCTGGGAGACATTTGCACCAAGGCTTATTGTAAGCTTGTTACCAAAAAGCCTTCTGGTGACTCTCTGTTCATCTGACACTAGTCTGGTTTGCATTTAGAAACAGAGTTGCTGAATGTCACTCAGGTGAAGCCTCTGTCAGAAAATGTGTCTGCATCTTAACTAACATCTTCAGGCTGTATTTCTTCTCTCTTCCTCCCGACAGAAGTCGTTTTCCGCCCGAGCTGTGTCGCGTTCCCATCAGCGAGCAGAGCATATACTGAAGAACTTGCAGCAAGAGGAAGAGAAGAAACGCCTTGGTCGGGAAGCCAGTCTTATCACTGCTATCCCCATCACTCAGGAAGCCTGCTATGAGCCATCCTGTACACCAAGCTCTGAGCAGGAAGAAGAAGGTGTGCTCTGGGACCAAGAACTACATTCCATGAACTTGAGAGCATTTCCCACCAACACAGAGCACTGCTTAGGGCAGTGATGTCCAGGAAAATTGTTTTTTAGTGTTAGGAAAGTCCCAACCATGTCCATTTGTTGAAGAGTCCTAGTCATTGAGAAAAAGTCTACTTGAAAATCAGTCAAAAAAAGGACAAAGCCTTGCATGTACTGAGTTCTTAATGAGTGATAAGGACACTGACCCCATCTGCCCCAACTTCAGCAGAACTTGCCAGCATTTAGTATCTCAAAATTCGCAATTTCTTGCTGGAGTTAACACAAGAGAATTTACAATACTAGGAATTATATTTGTCTTTCCTAAATTTACCTCTTTGTTAATTAAAGGGTAGGAAGGTTTGCTCTTTGGCAGTATCTGACTTAAGAAACAGAACTTCGGATAAATGGAATTGCCTCTGGGGTTTTCTACCTTTATAGTGAACAGTAGGGGAGCCCAGATGACCAGATCAAGCTCAGTACCAAACTTTCAGAGACCAAAGTTACATGACATGAATCACAATTGGCTTAGTCTGTGGGCGAAGGGTTTTACTGGCCCAGGCTAACAGAGCACAAAGACTTCATTAAAAGCATTCCAAGGTATGTGCCATTAAGTGAGTGGAATATTTATCATATCTAAGCATCCATTGGAAAATCTGTGAGCAGAAATCCCACCAGCAACAACGAGGGCTAATAAGGAGTGGATGAAAAAAAGTATAGCACCAACTCTATTACAATGTCATGCACCAGAGCACTGAACACTCTTATGCACCAATGTTCTGCTGTTTCCTAAATTAGGAGCAAATTACCTAACAGACTGATCTTTATAGCTTTTAAATTGTCTCTTTTGAGTGTTACCTGACTTTACTTTTCAGTGTTCTGATTTAGTTATAATTGCCATCCATCAGAAAATTCCCTAAAGTCTGTTGGCTGGATCTGGATTGACATTTCATGTTCTCTTTGTCAGTAGAAGAAGTTGCCAACCTGGCTTCCCGTCGTCTCTCTGTGAGTCCATCCTGCACCTCCAGTACTTCTCATAGGAACTATTCTTTCCGCCGTGGCTCTGTGTGGTCAGTGCGCTCAGCAGTCAGTACAGAAGGTGAGTGATTTCACTTTGGAGTATTCTCTCCTAGGATTTCATTCACTGGAAGCCTTTTGCTGTTGACCCATAAAGCTCTGGCATTTCCTTTTGCCAGATATGCTCCCAAGATTGATCCACTTTATAGTGAGTTACAGACCCGCATTATTTTATTCACCCTTGCTATCACAATAATATTTCTTCCCTCTCATGTTCTGTTTGGCGAGTAGTGCCACAGAGAGCACTCTAGCTGAAAGAGGGGATTTAATCAAAAGGAACTGGGTTGTTTAAAAGAAAAGAAAATTAAATTGAAAAATTATATATTTACAATAAAAATTCTTGATGAAGAAATTGGCTGGAGACTCCATTTCTGCTTGGAGATAGCAGTAAACTTGTTATGCTTGTACAGTGAATATTGTTGTGGTCTTTGTTCTTTGGGTAGAGCCACTAACATAAATGTTTATCTAGCCTGCCTGGATGGTAGCACAGCGTATCCCCTATCTCCTCTTCTCTTCTTTTTACTGGCCCAGATGAAGAACACACTACTGAGCACACTCCAAATCACCACGTCCCGCAGCCACCTCAGGCTGTATTTCCAGCGTGCATTTGTGCAGCCGTGCTCCCCATTGTCCATTTGATGGAAGATGGAGAAGTCCGGGAGGATGGAGTAGCTGGTATTGACGTTGACTAAACTTCAAAGGATTGTTCCTTAAGGATAGCAGAACCATTTTCAAAACTATTTAAATGTAGAGTTACATTGGAAAAGTATCTTTGTAGGGTATTTCCTTTTTTTTCTCCATAATTTGTGTTTGGCTTTGAGGGAGTTTTGGCCTTTCAGGACCCTAAAAAAGCCTCTAATTCAAAAGAAATATTGAGAAGCTGAGAAGGATTTAATGGAGGGATACAAGGATGGTAAGAAGCCTAACACAAGTTTTCTTTGAGGAGAAATTGCATATACTGGACTTGTTTGATGGGCTTCATGGGAAACAAAGAATTAGAAGAATACTGATTTAGAGGTTAGAGTTTTTAAAGTTCAGGACAGAAATTGGGAAGGAAATACATCACCACAAACATAATTTCTATTGATTCTCCATGCAGAGGGGTTATCGAGCCCTGGTTAGTAATAGCTATGGTTGACATACCTGGTGTAGATGACAGTCCTGCTCCAAGCGGGGCTTGGATTGAAGACCTCTAGAGATCTAGTCCCACTCA
>VZTN01003402.1:1526-75148 GCA_013400515.1 Erpornis zantholeuca | reverse complement strand
CACTCACATTTTTTCTTCCTATGACAAACAGAAAGCAACCCATACACAGCTTAAACATTTTGGTTATGGTCTGTGATGTCTTTGTAAATTAATCATACATTCCCTTGTATTTGTTTTTAAAAGTGTTAATACATGATAGACTGTTCTGCTTTCTTCATTTTTCATCGCTCATTATGTCATCTAGTTGCAAATTTAATTTCTTGTTACATTTTATATTCAGTTTTAGATGGATATAGTCTGCCCTCTAAATAATGTGTGTGTCATTTTGTGATCAGGAACTGAGTACTGAAAACAAAATAATGAATAATTGTATGCTGTTGTTCACCTTCAGAGGATAGCAAATAATTGTACTTCAGGGAACTGATCATAAATGCAATTCCCTACTATCTAATGCTGTTCACCAATACTAGATAAAATCACTTAAAGAATCGCCATTAAACTGAACCTAGTACACAAACAAAAAAGTAAATGAATTTATATCTTTCAGTTTTTTGTCTATCTGGAGTTATGAATCTAAAGAGTTATTTCTTTATTATTCATTAAATAGAGTGGTGAAGTGTTTCTTGTCATATCACCAGTAGTTAGGGAAGGTTCAAATATTAGACCTGTGATTATTATTACTGACATCACTGCACTGTTTACCAGGAGTCCTGATGCATCAAATGGGGTCTTGTGTGTTTTAGTACAAAACATAACAAGGGAAGGAAGAAGACTATGAATGTTTTGTTTAAGTATACCAGTTCAAGGCTTTGCCAGTGGAGACGGTTTTGACCTGGTTTCCTCTCTCTCTTACAGTAAGTGCTGTTGCTCAGCAGGTCCTGTGGAACTGCTTAATTGAAGACCCCTCTACAGTTCTGCGCCACTTCCTTGAGAAGCTCACGATCAGCAATCGACAGGTACACTCTGCCTCGCCCCAGCAGGTGTAAGAACTCTATAAAGCAGGGGAGAACAGTTGCCAGTAGAGTCACTTCATGGATGTCAGTGGAGAAGAACATTTGCTATTATTATTGCAACATGTCATCATTTAGCTTCAGTTTTCGTCCACTGATGTAAACAGGACATGGCTGATTTATCACCATTCAGGGTGTGACTTGCTCCAAGAGAAACTTTGAGCAGCTGTTTAATGAATAGGCAGTATTGTCTTCACTCATGCCATTCTATTCAGCTTCTCTGAAAGATAGAGGCATTGTGTTTTCATGGCTTATTAAAATGCTTCCAAGTGCATGGCTAAGATTTATGAAAGAAAAACATACTGGTTCTGACTAGGTGGAAAGTAGGGAGACTATATCTCTTTCTCAACTGTATATTTGCTGTATGATATCAATAGTATCACTGGCTTCAGCTTTTAAGCCACTACTTAAGAACTGACTCGGAAATGAGCATTAAACCTGAGAAATGTCAGGAAAGGCCATGCTTTTGTTCCTTAAGCAAGCAGATCTCAGTGGAGTTATTATTCCTGAGACTTCTTAGCCATCATTCAAAAAGCTTTTATTTGAGTTCCTAAGGTCACATCTGTTTCATAGACTTGTTTCTGTTGGAAGGCACCATAAATATCACATAATTCCAGCCCCTCACCACAGGCAGGGATACCTTTTACACCAGGTTGCTCAAACCCCCTTTGAATCTACCCTTAAATACTTCCCACGTGGGGATCCACAACGTCGCTGGTCAGAGAGTGTTGGCGTATCTTTTTAACGAGACGGAGGCACAGCCAGGCGTTCCACTAGCTTTTATTTATTTATTTCAAGCATCAGCCTCATGTACACAAGAGAAGGTACACAGCTCATGCCTGCTGACATCTCAAAGTTTCTTAGTGATAGAACATTCTTAAAAGCTTTTCAGCCAATAGCAAGTTTCTAAAGTTTACAGACAAGTGTTCTAACCAGTCACTAAAAAGCGCACGTACCCTTGTTACAGACAATGCTTGCTTGTATACCTTCTATGAACAAACAATATACCCTTATTAAGCTTAAAACTTCAGTATCTTTGCTAAGCACATTTTCTGCAGCTTCAAGACTTCTCTGAGCCAAGCCTAGAAGCAATAACTCCTGTTTTACTGTCCTTGCTCCTCGATAAATGTATCTACTTATGTGTTCCTGCCTTTTGCAGCTAAAACCAAAATCTTTGCTCTATTCCCAAAGCCTGCTTTTTCCTACAGACTCCTCTAAAAACCTTCCTTGCTTTTTTACATTTCCCACAAGAGAGGTTGTTTGTTCAGTACCTTTCAGAAGGAAGCTGGTAAGGTGTCCAGCTGCAAAGGCCCCTGAGCCATTGCAGTCTGTTCTTTTGCCATCTCTTTGTAGGCTCACTACGACGACCAGTACAAAACGCAGAGAACAGGTGTATTTCCCTGGAAGCTAGCCCCAGGTGTATTACTGCCATGGATTGTCTTATATATATCCATACCCACAACACTGGCTCTAATCTGCTGTAGGGTTAGAGGATAACTTAACAAGCATTTGTGCTACCATCTGTCTCTCTTCACTTGACAATGAGATTCTGTCCCTTCTATAACCCTTCCACACCACGAGAAATGTCTTCATCTATATTTAAGGCAGGCAGTCTCCAAAAGAAGGGAAGTTCGAGTCTGCCCACACCTCCCACCCCACTGCTACAGCTGTTGAGGTGAGATGAACTAGATTTCACAGTTCATCTGGGTAGTTATCACAGGGACAGGAGTGCACAATCAGAATGTTACAGTCAGTACAAATTGCAAGAGGAGGTACTGGCCTCTCTGAGGTAAAATGAGAAATACACTGGGTTGGGTGTTGTGCCTTGGGCCTTATTTTGCAATATGTGGGAGCAGTAACAGGTGTATAGTTTTGCTTCATGAGCTGAGAGACAGACATGAAAAAGGGACTATGGAAAAATGGGAAGAAACAAAGCAAGAAAGGACAAAAGGGAGAAATCTGTTCTTTTTTGATGAGATGAAAAAACATGTGCTTTTCTTCCAGGACGAGCTGATGTATATGCTTAGGAAGCTTTTGTTGAACATTGGCGACTTTCCTGCCCAGACATCTCATATCCTCTTTAACTATTTGGTGAGTAGCTTGTGGGCCCACTGTACAGCCCAGAACCTCAACTCTGCCTTAATGTGTGCAATAAATGCCCTTTTGCACCTAATTGTGTTTGCGAGTCACCAGGCTTACACCAGCCTTTCTGGCCTCCTGGGGAGACGAAAAGGAATCTTTCTCTTTTTATTAAACCCCTAAGCAACTTGTCATGGATTTCTGAACTGAACTTCAGCCAATGAGTTGTGGAGAATTAGAAGGGTTCCAGCACCAGAAACCTTTAATTATTTTACTTAATTTGGGTTCAGAAAATACTTTGCTGATAGACAGTCTCCTGGAGCAAACCTAGCAGCTTCTTTCAAGATTGTGGACAAATGTTGTAGTTAGGAGACTTCAGACATTCTCCCTTTTCTTCATCTGCAGTGGTGTTTAAGGTTATACTGCAATCGTACATTTTGCCGCCAATCCTCATCATCTCTAGGAAAAGAAAGAACTGTACAGGCAGATTGTTCTTTAATATGTCTAAAATTTCAGGATGGAAGTTTAATGAGTTTATCCCCCGATTGAAGAAAACTAGAATAATACTCTTATTCTGTGTTTATACAATGCTCTGCACAGTTAAAAAAGTGTGTGCAACCTGATATTCCTCTTATTACCTGCAGGTAGGATTGATCATGTATTTTGTAAGGACTCCTTGTGAATGGGGCATGGATGCCATTTCTGCCACCCTTACCTTTCTTTGGGAAGTGGTGGGTTACGTTGAAGGACTCTTCTTCAAAGATCTCAAACAGACCATGAAGAAGGAACAATGTGAAGTGAAGCTGCTGGTGACTGCCTCAATGCCAGGTATAAGAAATAAGTCTTTAAATCTCCTTAAATGGATCAGAAAAAGACCTATTACAAATGGCTGCATATTGTAAGGCAGTTTGCTTTCAGGTGAGTAATCAGTCGCTAAATTCTACTGCTACTTCCTTGAGATTCAAAAAAACACTTTAAGAGCTCTAAAAGAAACAAACAGAAAGTGAATTAGAACAGTACTTCAGCCCACAGCTTTGTGCCAGTTGGGCTGTGAAAAGCTGGCAGGATCATCATTGTAAAAGTACCTTTCAGACTCCGGGCATCAAAAGCCAGACAAGAGATATCTTGCTGATAAACAAGTTTGACCTTTTCCGTATGTTTCTTCCTCAGAGTTGACAGTTGCTGCTAAACCCAGCTCATCCTTTAGAAACATAAATTTCTCATTAACTCGGGAAGTGTGAGAATATGTTAACCTTACTTAATGGTTCCAAACAGGACTGGCTTGGTCCTCCATGGATAGTCTCTTGAATTGAGTTAATTAAAGAGGCCAGGGTTCTCCTGCAACTTTTCTTCCTCTAGGTACCAAAACTCTTGTCGTGCACGGACAGAATGAGTGTGACATACCAACGCAGTTACCAGTCCATGAGGACACACAGTTTGAGGCTCTTTTGAAGGTAGGAGTGGGTTTTTGAGCTGGACAAACTGCTTACATTTACCTGCCATACTTGTATGCCAGCAATCAATTACGCCTGATCATCCTGTTCCAGTGTCAGGGAGGGAAGTTCTGTTCACAAGCATGTCTGACTCTGTGAAGGGAGCTTTGAGAGGACCCCATATTTAAGGATAATAAAAATGCTCTGAACTCACAGAAAGCCCAAACCCCACAAATGTAACTACATTTGGAGACACTGCATCCTGTAGGGTATTTCCTGTATACTTTTGATAAATACATAAACTATGTTAATGTTTAGTTTATCAACACTAAAAACAACAGATTGATAAAGATCAGAGTGAAAATGATGATTCAGTAGCCACAATATTTTGGGATCCAGGAGCTGTGCAATAATTTCCCTTTTCTGCCAAAAAATTCCGGGATGGTTTTTACTGAGTTGCATAGGAAACAGTTTTATAAAAGCCTTCAATTTGTCCTACTATATTAAATTTTACTGGGGACCACATCTCAGTGTTTTGAAGGGTCAGAACTTCAGTGTCTCTGCAAAACACCTACCACTGAATCTTGATAAATACCCAGGCCCATATGGCTCATAGTCAGACAAATATATGTGATACAAAGACATCGAGATAAGTAACATCAGTGTTCAGGATTGTGATGCCTGTATGCCATGATTACCACCAACATACTCAAGTATTTAATGATTTAAAAGAATAAAAAAATAATTAAAACCAGAATTGTGTGACAGTCTGATTGAGGCAAGTATGTGTCTGCTTTTATAGATTTTTTGATGGATATTTTTCTTTCATATGTTGCCTTATTTGTGCAAAACATCTAAAAAGTAACAGGATATTTTGATTTTTTTCTTTGCAGGAATGTTTGGAGTTTTTTAACATACCCGAAACTCAGTCTTCTCATTATTTTTTAATGGATAAGCGTTGGAATCTCATTCATTACAACAAAGTAAGGCAAATATCAGGTCCACATGACTTTGTTCTTGTGACTTTTACCCTTGAACAAGCAGCCTATAAAGAGAGTTCTGTGTTGTGGGCCTCACGTCTTTAGTTATGTGTGGTAAAAGACTGGAATTTGAGAGAAGAGGGACAAAGCAGAAGAGGATAGTAAGGATCTCCCTTGCTCTTAAATCAAGAATGTCTAGTTTTCTTAGAAAAGATCAAATTTCTCTTCTGTTTGTGCTCTTTCACAATGCCTGACAGTGAAGGCCCCTACCCTTCAGAAAGGGCTAAGGGCCCTTTATTCCATTCTGTAGAGTGATGATTACATTTGTTTAAAGTACACTTTTTTTTCTTTTCCTGGCAGACCTACGTCCGTGATATTTATCCTTTCCGAAGGTCAGTTTCTCCCCAGCTCAACCTGGTGCAGATGCATCCAGAAAAAGGTCAAGAGCTTATTCAGAAACAGGTATCTTTCTGTGACCAAACACCTCTTCCTAGAAACAAACCTTGAAAATAATTTTTTTACCCTTAAAGGCTTTCCCTCACGCTGCATGCAGATCAAGAGCTTTTCTAGAGAAGTAGCAATCAGCATGAAATCTGCCTTGGGGCGATATATTGTATGTTATTGCAGAAAGAGTAATAGCGGGATGTGAATTCCCCCTCCTCCACTCTGTCCAACCAGTTTCTTTTAGGTGGATCATTTTTCATTCTCTTATACTTGACCAGAAATCTCCAGTTGCCTCAGCTTCAGAACTTGTTTATTCATTTCTTTAATATGACTTCTATGCTGGGGAGCAGGAATTGTCTACTCTACTTTTCTCTCTTTAGGTACTGTTACCCGCCTTTCCTCCTTGTCCTACTTCCAGTTGCCAGACTTTATCACAGCTACTGCAGAGGCACAGCATTATGTATTTGGTCAGGGGAATATCTGCCCTCAGAAGAGCACTTTCCTCGCTATCTTCCAACCTTGTGACTTGATGATCTGTTCTGCTGATGTTCTGCAGTTCTCTGGAGCTCTTCCTCAGGAGCTGCACCCTAAACAGAGTGGCGATGCAGTGACTTTAGTCAACTACAAACGCCCACATCCCTTTAGGCAGTGAGAAAATGCTATTGACCTTATCCTACCTGCGGAAGCAAAGAGATAAAGGTTTAGAGAAAATTGCTGTAACTGTGTCTGCAGAAGATAGTAATAAGCAGGAAATTTAAAAAATACGTGTGGGAATGTGTTTAAACATTAAACGTTTGGTATTAGAAGTTGTATTTTTGTAGCCAAAAACCAGGTATTTTAGTTGTGTTCTTACACATCATCAGGAGCAGTTATGAAAAGCAGCTATAAAGTCGTTTAAGAGCTACTAGCATCTAAAATAATGGAAAATATAGTCAATGCAATCTCATATGCATATGGCACAAAATAGGGCAATATTTCGTGTGCTGCATCTGTCAGTAGAAAGTCAATAAAAATCTGAAATTTCTTCGAATCAACTTGTTTGCTTCTCTTAACAGAAGTGACTCTAGTTCTAAGAGATGTCCCAAAAATAAATGAGTTTAATACACCCTATATGACCCAAAAAATATTTAAATGGGCTTCCCATTTTTTGCCAGGGCATTTTACTTTCCACATTTTTATATTTAGAGTACTTAGAGCCCAAGATATTTCTAATTTTAAACTTGTATCACACATTTGCTAGTCTCTGTAATCATGAAAGATGATGTTGGAAAACATCCAGCTTCAGCAAATAAAGTAACACTGTAGTGACCACCCACAGAGCTGCAATCCATGGAAAAGTACTTTCTTTTTTGTTGCTTGGTTAAGCACCCAATTTTGAGCTGAGTGCACTTCAGAGCAATGTCACAGCAAGGCAGGTGAAGCTGATCTTTGTCACATGTTAAACCACATGCTTCAAGTTTTGATTTTGGCTTCGTCCCAGTAGCTACGAGCTGTCTCAAAACTGCTTTCAAAGAGAGTTGCTTCTGGAACTAAACATCACTATGCCTCAATGGTAGGCATAGGTAGAACGGAATTTGGTTTCCCAGATAGTGTAAACCAGAAGTGATAATTTAAAATCAAGCAAAATTTGCTCGTTTGCAGTAACATAGAATCTGGTCTGCTTTGTTTTATTGTCTACTTTTGCAATCATACATATACTTTTTATGGCCAGATGTCAGCTAGCCTCATCCCAGAAGGTAAACAACAATTCCAACTTCTTTTTGAGTATAGTCTAAGACCTTACAGAGAGGAACTACAACCTTTTTTGGCTTTTAGTTTTGGAGATCGTTTCTCTGACCACCCTGGGTCTTATATCAATCTACAGAAAAACACATGGCAACGGGGAAAATTGTTCTGTAGCCACTTAGGGTCCTGCAGAAGACTGAAATAGAAAATGTTGCTAGAATAATTTTTACAAACACAATCCATTTTTGCAGAGCTGGGCTGGAGAACAACGGTCACACAAATTGTAGTGAGAGGGTACAGCACTAACCCTGTCAGTTTCATTATGATCCTCTGAGCCATGAATGCAGCATCCTTCCCATCAGAGAAAGCCGTGGAAGTGAACCTGGTGAAGTGCATATACGTTTTAAGAGCTTTTGGATTAGGCTGATACTGATCTTTCTCTTTTTCTCTGTCAGGTGTTCACCCGCAAGCTGGAGGAGGTGGGGCGAGTGCTGTTCCTGATCTCACTGACACAGAAGATCCCCCCAGCCCACAAGCAGTCTCACGTATCCATGCTCCAAGAGGACCTCCTCCGCCTGCCTTCGTTTCCCCGAAGTGCCATTGATGCTGAGTTTTCGCTCTTCAGTGATCCACAAGGTATGATCCTCTGGCAGCTTTCCTGGAGGGCTGTATAAGGCCCAGAAGGTTTAAGTGGCTGCTTCATTTGCTTAAGAAGCACACAGGCCTAGAGCTTTTCTGGAAGCTGATTAATCACTTCCTGGGGAAACGGATACAGACAGACCTGTTGGTTTGTAAGCACAGCAGCAGAAAGAGAATTCTCCAGACAAGGTTACTTTCTTTGGACCCAAATGAGAATAAATGTCATGGTTTGACTCTGGTTTAAACGCCAAAGCACACGAAATTCAATTATATGTAAAAAGGGGAGTATGGATTTATTGAGGAAAATGGAAAGAAACTTCAGAGCAAAAGAGGTCTACACTGAAACAGTTGCAATATAAAGAAAAGTTTATTACTAACAGAATGAAAAGTGAAAAGGAATTATACAAAATTAAAGCAAACCTTTAAACACTTTTCTTTCCCAGTGCCTCCCTCTTTGCCACAAACCTGTCACTGGTGAAAACAAAACAAAACATGGAATTTGGTCAGAGTTCCACTTTTTTAAGAGTCTTTTTTATGCTTAAGGAAAAAGAGGTTTTTTTACTGTGCCATAGAATCTTCAGAAACCAGAGTCTGCCCAGAAAATCCATCTGTTGAAGTGAAAAAGGTATCTCTCCCATGAAAACTTTGCAGTTTTCCCACAATGTCAAGACATGGGCCACAGAAAAAACAAACCATGGGCTTTTAGTCTTTTAAGAATGAGTTATCTCAGCCTGAAAGCAAAGATTCTCTGCTTTGGATCTTTAACAACTTCTCAGACCTCCTATATCACAAATTCTATATGGTCTAGCATGGGCCTCTCTTTAAAATCACAAGCTGCACAAGAACTTCCCACCCCCCCAAGGTTTTTTTAAATGGATTAGTTTTTTTCTACGGTTTGCAAGAAGGATTTTTAAGATCGGCGCCAGAAGTGTGACCGCCCTCTTTTCCGGCCATCAGTTAGCTTCCATCCCACGTGGTCTCGCCCTTCCCCTCTGTTTCTGCCCTTGGAGGTGCCATGTTCAGCTTTGTCCCATATGAATTTACTTTCTTTTTCTTCTTAACTGACTTTAAAAAAAGGTGTCCTTATCAGATGCGGTGTGTGATGCTTTTTCAATTCAGTGCAGGCTGTGCTGGATGCAGGGATGCCCCACTGCCGCACCGAAGTCGAGTGGAGGGAAGAAGGGAGCTTGGCCCAAGTCTGGGCTTGGGGCCCTCTGCCTCCTGGTCACCCCTTGGCCCTTGAGGCCAGAACAAAAGAGGAACTTCCTGTGCTTGCCTTCCTTTAAATGTGAGATTGCAGAGGCTTTACCAGTCCTCTCATTGGGTTAGCAACTTATCGATCAACCAAGTTTTCAACATAACACAATGTTTTAATTGAGAATTAAAATTATGCATGAGACTACCTAGAAAGCTTTGCTTGAAGTCCTTTGCTATCTGCTTTGACAAAGCAATTGACATCCAATGAAGACTAGGCAAATTCTACAGCAGGGGTAAGGAAACAGTCCACATAGAAACTTTGCTCTGAAAGTTATGTAGTTTTTCCAGCCTGATGTTAAATAGGTTAAATAGGCCATTGTTGCACAGTGATAAGCATTAGCATGTTCTGTAATATGTGCCTAAAGGCACTTGATTTCAGAAACATTATTGTAACACTGCATCCGTCTCCTGTAATGTGTGGGACACCTGGATCATAAAAACTGAGTGCAAATCTGCACAGTCTTTGTGTGAGGCAGATGATGCATGAACAAGCTCAGATCTTCAGCTTTTTAAGAGAAGTGTCTAACCAGCAGATTTAATGAGCTGTATAATATTTATCATTTTTTTAGCTTCATATTGATGCTTTCAGTCAAGGTTTGTTCAAGCCCTGTGGGCACTTATAGAAACACAGGTTGGGTGAAATAATTATAAAAAGGCAGAAGGATGGTCATTGTTGTGGGATGGCTTTTTGCAGTGATGTGAGGCTGGCTGTGGTGGACAGAGTTGACTGCTGTTGCTGCTCTTCTCCCCTGCAGCTGGGAAAGAGCTCTTTGGTCTAGATACTCTTCAGAAAAGCTTGTGGATTAAGCTGCTGGAAGAGATGTTCCTTGGCATGCCCAGCGAGTTCCCATGGGGGGATGAGATCATGCTGTTCCTGAACGTGTTCAACGGTGCCCTGATCCTGCACCCTGAGGACAGTGCCCTGCTGAGGCAGTATGCTGCTACAGTCATCAACACAGCCGTGCATTTTAACCACCTCTTCTCCCTCAGCGGGTACCAGTGGGTGCTGCCCAGCATGCTGCAGGTGAGCTATGCCCAGGAGCAATCTGAGGGAACACTGCCAACAGAGCAGCCTGTCTTGCTGAGAGAGAGCAACTTTAAGTCAGACCTTAGGAAGAAATTCTTCCTGTGAGGATGGTGAGGCCTTGGCAGAGGTTGTCCAGAGAAGCTGTGGCTGCCCCATCCTCGTGAGATTTCAAGGTTAGGTTCAACAGGGATTGAAGCAACCTGGTCTGGTGAAAGGTGTCTCTGCCCATGTCAGGGAGTGGAACTGGGGGGGCTTTAAGGTCCCTTCTAACGCAAACAATTCTGTGATTCCATGATGGAATTGACACTTAACAGGAAAACTTTGATCTGCTGTGTCCTCACGATAACTTTTAGTTGCCTCAAGAAGGCAACAGTGGGGTGGCCTAAATTCACTTTTTATTTCCTTCTTGAGTAAATTCCTACATTTTCTGTTCTCTTTTGTGTTAAGTAAATAAATAACTGCTTTACTTTCTCTGTATTTCTGCACATAAATGTGAAATTTTTGGACCTTAGGCATTTCTCCATCGTTTTTCCTTCAGGGATTGCTGACGTTTGGGAAATAGTTGAAATACCTGGATTTACTACTTGCTGATTGAAACTAAATTATATTCACTTTTTGAGTACGAAAATAACTCAAAATATTTACACAAAACTGCATGTTGTCTTTTCTTGTGAGTGATGAGAAATATTAGAAGTGTCAGAAGCGGAGTTTCTCTTCCTTTCGAGATGAAGAAGTGGGCCTCTTTTCCTGTTGATTCTTGAAAAAAAATCAGCTGCTGAAAATAAAATTTTAAGAAATAGTTCTTTTACAGACAGAAAGGATTATTTCTATAGGGCTCAAAGACAGTATCTATGTAGAGATTTAGTATTATAATGCAAGTACAGAAAAGACTCATCCCTATATATGTTCATATTCACATAGTTAACAGAGCACAATAATTAAGACCAGTCGTGATTTTAGCTATCTAAGCAAGCTCTGTAGTAACTGCAAAGTCTGATATCTTCTTTCACATTATTAGATAAGTATGAATTGGATCCAGGTCAGCAGTGCATGGATTTATTAATGAGAAACAAGACATTTTGAAATAAATTAGCCAAATAATATAATTTGAAGTCCTCAGCAGTAACCACTCAGTCCTACAAAGGAGTCTCCTTTCATTTTTTGTATTGAGAGAAATTAGTTTGTAATTCTTTCCTGTCCTCATCCTCAATTATTGTCAACTACTGAATTATTGACATACAACTCTTGGGAGGTTAAAAACAATTCCCAAAAAAATGTGCAAGTGTTGCTTAGGTTTTTTGGTTTTGCAGACTTTCATTTCTCCTTGCCAGACACCCAAGATCAGCTGGTTTATATGTGGTCAATTCTTTTACCACTTCTTAGCTTAATCCAGACACTAATTGAAGCTCATTTCCTGACGCATACATAAACATACCCCCACAGAGTTCTTTTTTTGCAGGTTTTTCCACTTTCCTTCGTAAAATGCATATAGAGTTAATTATTTCTCTTTTCTCAGGTAAATGAGATATTGCTAGTAATTGACAGGCCTAATCCTCATGCTTAGAGGGTTCTGGTTTTACTAAAGACATGCTAATTTCCTCAGCGCACCAGAGCACTGAGAAGTCTCTGCAGAGGTCTCACACAGAGAAGTTATTCTTAGGAATTCATACTATTTACATAACTGAGGAAAAAATCTCACATTTTGGCAACATACTGGGCCAGCCCTGAAGGAAATGCCACTCTAAAAACTGTAAAATATTTTAAAAGTGGGTGGCACTGTCACTGTGTTGGAGGACAGAATAGGAGTTCAAATTGTCATGGCAAATTAGAGATGCAGTCTGAAAAAAAAACCCCAAGCCAACATACCATGTTGGTCAGCTTAAACCTTGCTTTTGAATCATTATCCACAGAATATGGGAGGAAAAGTAACTGATTTACTGGCACGTCTGCAAGTAGGGCAGAGTTATAGATCTGAAGCCAAACATGAATCAACAGCATCCTTCTACTGAAGCATAGAAGAGAAAAATATCTCAAATGCCAGTCTGGGATAACTACAGATATTTGTGTCATGTGAAAAACATGGAATAATTCTGCTTTCATCATCTGCAATCCTGGCTGCACGTACTGCCTCTATCCAGCTCACAGAAAGCATCAGTTAACTCAAGAGACTGCAGGAAAACAGGGATGTTCATATAGAAAGCATGTCTTGTGAGAAAGGCCCAGAATATTTGACTAACTGAAAAATATGAAGATTCAGGAAGAAAGCATTAACTAGCTTCTAACAAGTAAAGTGCTTCTAGGAAGGAGAGAAAAGGAATCCACCTCAATATGTAGGACAAAAAATATTGAACTAATAATGTGAAGAAAGTTCAAGTATGAAAAGCTAACTTCTATTCTAGAGATATTTTTTCCCTGAAATGCATTGCCAGGTATAGTGGTCCAGTCTCCATCTTTAAAAGTGTGTTAGACAAACCTGTCAGGAATGATAGTGCTGTAGTTGACTCAATCTGGGCTTAAGAGGTGAAGAAGTCCTCCACTGGAGTAGTGCCTCCATGTCTTTTTCCATGTGCTCAGGTGTACTCTGACTACGAAAGCAACCCCCAGTTGCGTCAGGCAATCGAGTTCGCATGTCGCCAGTTCTACATCCTGCACCGCAAGCCCTTTATCTTGCAGCTGTTTGCCAGTGTGGCCCCTCTCCTAGAGTTCCCTGTGAGTAAGAGACATTCTCTTTTTTCAGGGGGGGAAGCCTGCGTGTGCAGCCACACCCCACCAGAGGTTACAAGAAGAGAACACTCAGTGCTGCACAGAACCAGCTCCTGACTTATTTCTGCACATTTCTATGCTTCTCTTGATGGAGCAGGGTGCTCAGATAGTAGGCTGCTGGTGTCCAGGCCTGTAAATGTGATGTCACTTTAAATTTCTCTGTATAAATATATTATAAAAAGAAAATAATGGCTTGTAACTCTTTAAATGCAAATTCATTCTTCGAATCCAGCAATAGGAATTAAAATCTTAGTGCCAAATTTTAGTACATGTGCAGTCTAAGACTAAATTTGCCATGTATTGACTATTCATTGTGTTTTAACATTTTAGTGAGTTCAGGAAAGTTGAAGGAATTTTAATTTGAAGTGGTGCACTGTCAGCACACCTATCTCTGTCCTTCACAGGGCAGCAAAGATCTGCATGCAGTTTTCAGATCGTGCTCCCACTTTAGCATCAATCTGTTGAATCAGGCAAGGCTTACTGTTTGAGAGCAGTGAGCTCTTGAACTCCATGTGGACCTGTTGTCAAAAACAAAAGTTGTCTACCCCTCCAGATAAAGATTCCTGAATGTCTCTTGTTGGAACAGGATGCTACAAACAATGGAACCAGCAAAGGAGTGTCAGCTCAGTGCCTGTTTGACCTGCTGCAGTCTTTGGAGGGAGAGACTCCAGACATTTTGGACATCTTAGAGCTCGTGAAAGCAGAAAAGCCTCTCAAGTCATTAGGTAATAGTAAAGCACCTTTTAGTCAGTAATTCTAGTTTATTGTTTATTGTTTCAATAGACATTTGATGAAGCATGATTTCTTCAGAGCCCTTCTCTTCTTCAGGAACGTCCTATCTGTTTCTTATGCCTCATGAGGCTTTTAAGACTGGCTTTATCACCATCATCCTTTTGATATTGTCTGCAGGAAGGGAATTATTAATTGATTTTATTCCAAAGCTAGTTTTTCTGCTTTAAGCCTTCTAGTCTGAGACTGGACTTTGGCATTTTGAATTTTAACATGTGTGGGTGAAGAATAAAAATACCTAATAAACTGTATTTTGCTGACAAGGTCAGTGTCATCCTCTGCTCTGCTCCATATGGGGAGGGAACAAAGGCATCCTGTCCTGTGGGCAGACTATGACCAGAAGATGATAATGAATACAATTCAGACATTCAGCAGTGCTGAGCTGCTGGGATGGTGTTGATTTATCAAAAAGCAGAATATATATGGCTGTATACAGTATCCAAGACATTCTTTCTCTTGATAGTTATCCATGCAATGCTGCACTTTAGAATTTGGCTGCTTTGTGATTTTTGCTGATTTTTATAAGGACTGATTCAAAATTTGCACCTCTCTTAAATACTAGTTATCTTGATGCCTTGTGAAGCCTGTCTGTCCTTAGAGTTAAAGCTTTGTAATAAAGTCGAATTTCACGATGCTGCACAATTATATATAAAGGTATAACATAAAGTGATAAGGGGCTCGATTAGAAGTAAATCTGTCTTCTGCTATCAGTGGTGTATCAGTGTCATTTTTTGTCTGGTTGGAACATCTAAGAAAAAGCAGAGGGAGCATAAAATTATCATTAATTTGGCATGTGTTCTTGCCATGTATGAACTTAAGACTTAGCGTTCCATGAGTAGACTCTCATCTCTACAAGAATCTGTAGGCCTTTTGCTCAGCAGTGAGTGACCTGCTGAGAGCTGTTTCACCCACTGAGTTCTTGAGAAGTAAGGTTCAAATAAGAGTGCAGCATATGTGTCTTTTATAGAGACAGATTTTTATCTGTCCGAGAGCCTACTGGGCATTGTTGACATGAAAAGCAAACAACAGGAGAGGGAGAAAAAGAAGTGTGCTAGCTCATTTCATAGTATGATTGTGTGATAGTCTTCTCATATTGCTTTACTCCCTCAGACTTCTGTTACGGAAACGAAGACTTGACCTTTTCCATCAGTGAAGCCATCAAGCTGTGTGTGACAGTGGTGGCTTATGCTCCTGAATCATTCAGAAGGTGATAATCTGTTGTCTTGATTTGTGCAGGCTGAGAAAAAGCATTAGAATTTCATAGGGTACGTGAAAGCAAGACTGCAAATGGAGGCAGTGGCTGTAGAAATGCATTCCAAATATGGGGCTTCTCTGAGGCCAAGCCTCTGCCTCTTACCCCTTCCTAGGGCATCATCTCCAAATCCTGCCAGCTGCTGGTGCAACACTAAGCTGTATGGCAGCCAGAGCAGCAACGTGTAAGCCACGTTTCACAGTGGGGACCACACCATATCCTGTCAGTTTCTGTCATCAGAGGAGCAATGGAGAGAACCAGAAGATAGCAGAAAGAGGGGAGATAAACTTTTTTAAGTACAAATGTTAGTTTGCAAGAGGGAATCAGAGGATAGGAGTCTTTGGAAGGGAAAATTGTTGTTAGCAAATGGATGAAATATCTGGAAGATACATGAAAGTTCAGAGGGATTATTATTATTATTATTATTACTACTACTACTCTTACTATTTTTTTTTTATGCATCATCTACTTTCCCCCTGAAATTTCTAATCCAATTGCTTCTTTGTCTCAAGACTTCTAGTGACAAACAATGAAATCATATGCCTAGTAACAGATCCAGGGTCTTCAGATAGAAACCTAAGGCTCTACCCAATGTGAGTTTAGAAATGACAGAATAAAACAGACCAAGTTATTGGTCTGTTATTTTTTCAGCCTCCAGATGTTGATGGTCTTGGAAGCACTGGTTCCCTGTTACTTGCAAAAACTGAAGCGACAAACCTCTCAAGTGGACACTGGAACAGCAGCTCGTGAGGAGATTGCTTCTATGGGTGCCCTTGCCACCTCTTTGCAGGCCCTCTTGTACAGTGTAGAAGTTCTCACCAGGTAACACACATGAGCCAAGGGGCTGAGCCTGCATTTGGTTGTCCGTGTGGGGAGAGGGAAGGCACAGGAGGCCACAACATGCAGCTTAGCTTGATAAATGGTTGACTTGGTAAAATTAGTGCCAGATTTCAGAGCAAAAGCAGAATTTCTGTGTGCTTTTTAGATTTAATGTGTAGTATACTGTTCACCTTCTCTTTGCCAGGCCTATGACAGCCCCACAGATGAGTCGATGTGACCAAAGCCATAAAGGGACCACAACAGCAAACCACACGATGTCAGCAGGTGTGAACACCAGGCAAGGCTTTTTTTTTCTTTCCCATTTTTTGAAACAGTTGGGTTTTTTCAGTAAGGTGACATCTCATGGCTTAGAGTGCTTGGCTTCAGACAGCTGAAGGAGTGCTTTGGGTATTGTACTGTGGGAAAAAACAGTCACATAAGAAGAGCACATTCCCCAATACTTCATTTCTCATGGTAACCAAAATACCCAAGATTAAGATTTCTAGTTTAAAACAGTGTATCTAAATAGAAGACCACGGTATCAAAATGGAGGACACACATCTTAATTACTCATTCTCTTTTTTGCCCTCTGGAAATATATTGCTGAAGCTCCCTTATTCTCTGCTTTGCTCCCTGTTGAGTCCACTCTCAAAGTGACCAGTGGGCAAAGCATGCTCCTTCTGGCCTTGTTCTAAGGGGCTGAAGAGATGTGCAAACACAAACTATCTGTTAATTGAGGCTTGCAGAGACCAGCACCTCCTCTGGTTTTCTTTTGCTCCCTTTCCCATTTCCCTATGGTCTCTTTTTATGATCTTTATCTCCACATTGGCCTGGGGGTTTTTGCAGTTAGAGATAGCAGAGGAAGGGTAAATGACAATTTGAGAGAAATGAAAGGATGCCTGGAAATCTTGTAGTTCTTAAAAATACCCAAAACTCAACCAAACAAAACACCAAAAAACTTTCACACAGGAGAAGGAAACAAAGAAGGACATGGTAGTAGTGAACTGTAATTCTGCTCCTTGACTATAGTGGCCATTCCAGTTAGGCTGCTGCAAATGAGACAAGGCCACTGACAATTCTTCATAGAAGAAGGGCTTAAGAAATCTTGTAACAAAATCCACCCAAAAGCATTTGGGATTGTGAAGTGTTTTCTTTGCAGTAGGCAGCCCTGCCTTCTTCTGACCAGACTATGTCCTACTGTGCTAAAAATCTGAATCCTTATCCTGACCTGGAAGGAGAATTGTACTCTAGCAAAAGCTGGGGTAACTGTTTTTCCAGAGTTTTCCAAGATATTGCCTGTTTGGGTTTTTGTTGTTGTTTTTGGGTCTTTTTGGGTTTGTTTTTTTTTTTTTTTAATTCCAGGGGTCTAGAAATCGATTACTGCATGGATCATCAAAGGCCTATTATGCCAGTTTATAAATGTGTACACATCTTCATTAGTAACTTCTGGCATGAGTCCGTTATTCTTTAAAATCTATTCAGTCATGGATTTGACTTTCAATCCCTGATCTGAGAAGCAGATAAACTTCAGCCATGATAAACCTGACATGCTCAGGTCTGAAGTAGACATTTGCCATTTACTTCTTTCGAAAGATTGCTCAGTCTAAGGAAAATAAAGTGGAAAATGGAAAGTAGTACTTTTTTATCTATCTGCTGCTTTTGGAGAAGTGGTAATATGTATCTGCTGACAGACAATATAGACACTCCCAATGGAGTGTGACTCACAAATCTCAACTTACATTTCCAGATTTTTCTAACTATCAAACATTCAGCCTCTGATCCAAAATATTTTTGCACTGCTCCAGGTTTTCTGGACTTTTTGCTTCTGTTGTGTTATTATTGCAACAGACGTCTGCTAGCAACCGCAGGACTCGCTTGATGTTAGAATGATTACTGTTGCAGCCTTGAACATGTTAGCCAAGTAGTTCAGAGTCTGTTAACGTTTTCTCAAAAAGAAGTAACAAGACAAAATGACAATAAAACAAAAAAAACCACACTGAGGTATTCTTTCCACTTGGTGAACTCTAGTTTTGTGAAACAGATGGAGCACTGGGGTGAAAATGAGTAAAAGTCACTTAAAAGAGAGCTATCGTTTTTTAGCCTGAAATTTTCCTTTCAGAACAAGGTCAATAACTCTAGGAATATATCTTTTGATGGAAGTTGGGAAGTAAAGGCAATTCAGTATGGTCAGTAACTGTGTGTAGGCATCATTCCAGTGACACAAGATACCATCCTGACCATGGTGCATAGACGTCTGGGCTAGAACAGTGCCACCTTCTTTTAGAAAGGCATGTTTAGGCACTACTAAGTTGCTGTTTACAACCTCACTGTTTCTGTTTTCCCAGGTACCCAGAACAGGGAGCCAAACTACACTTTATCAGGTACAGTAAAATTTTATCCCAGTCTCCCGTGATGTGTGATGAACCGTTCCCACATACTGTTGCTGTGACAGGCAGCTTTTTTTCAGGGGAGACTATCAAAAGATAGTTTATATAGAAATATTTACATTTTTAGCAAGATTGGCAGATTGTAACTTCCCCTTTTTGTTTCTTAATTGCAGACGCACCTACCTTTCTTTCAATTGCAGAGGAAAGCATCTGTTGCAAAAACAAGATGAAATTGTTGCAATCTATTCCTGATGATCAACTGCATATAAGGCTTTCTACTGTGTCTTACTTTGTATCCTCCAGGGAGAACCTTCACTTATTGGAGGAGGGCCAGGGTCTTCCACGAGAGGAGCTGGATGAACGAATTGCCAGAGAGGAGTTCAGGAGACCACGGGAGTCATTGCTGAATATCTGCACAGAGTTTTACAAGCACTGTTGTCCGAGGCTGAAGATTTTGCAGAATCTGGCTGGTGAGCCCCGAGTGACTTCTCTGGAGCTGCTGGATGTGAAGTCCCACATGAGGTATTCCACAAGCATTCTGCTTTTACTTATTCATTTCAGGGGCATTCCTTTGTTCTAGCTCTTTCTTTTTCATAAGGGCAGACAGACTCGCTTTTTGGTTGTATCGTTGCATATTTTTGTCTGAAACATGCAGAGGTTTTTTGGATATTCCGTAGATTGTACTGCTCCTGCTTGTGTATAAGGAAGGTTTCTTAAGCTTTCTTCTGGTTTCATTCCGACCCCCATCTGAAACAGGTCCAAGTGGCAGCAAGGAGCAGAGCAGATAAATTTGTCTCTGTAGGGCAAGGGGTATGGGAGCTGCCTACCTCGCTGGATACAACCTTTATCCTCTTCAGTGGCACTGTGCATCAGTGCCAGCAGCTCACAAGCAAGAAAGACAGAACAACCACTTTCTAACTGCTTAAAATAGACGGGAGGATGGGACAGAAGGCATTTACAGGACCAGCACCTCAGCATGTGGTGCAGCAGCTGCAAAAGCCTTTTCTTGAAGTGCTGCACTGAGTCCAGCTTGTGGGTTATGGATGCAAACAGTTTCACATGGTGCTGACCTAGAAGAAGTTGGGGATAGGGCCTCCTAGCACTTTGGACCCAATTCTTTGAGTTTGCTCTTCATGGTATACAACAAGGTAAGTTGCTACTTAGAAGCAATAACGGAGACAAGAGGGAAGAGTCCTGATTCTTTTGTTAGTTTTTTATTTATACTAGCAGCTGGCAAATACTGCACTCTTTTGAAGAGACAAGGTTTCTCATGGTCTGAAGTTACAGCAGTAAAAATGAGGCTGATTTACAGCAGATAATGAGTTGTGCTCTGATTCCCTTAAATTTCCTAGAAAGTGCTAGAAATAGCTGCTTTGTCAGGGTTGTGACCCAAAATGCCTAATCATAGTTATCTCTAAAAAAAGCAACATATTTCAATCCTTACATAAATTCCTAAGTATCAGTGATATGACTGACAGGATTTAACCACTGTAAGATAAACTCATTCTACATAGAGAGCAGATTTATCAGAATGTGATGTGATAGTTATAGTCTTGGAAGGTTGGCAGGTGACATTTCAGAGGCTTCAGAAAACAAAGTAATATGCTAGTCACTTCAGACAGGATTCATCTCATCCAATTTTAGCCATCTAAAAGTCAAAGGTTTAGTCTGCAAGAGTCATAAAGATGTTTTTGCACACGGTGAAAAGGAAGACACACCTCCCACTGCTTACCCTAATATTTCAGGAAGATAAGAATTTCACAGGTTATTTATTTTTGCTAGGAAGGAGCTAGAAGATTAATTGAGAGTAATATTTCAAGTTAGATGAAATGGATCTCACACCTTATAATGCATAAGGAAGTTCTCATATACCATTGCACGGAACTGGTATGATATTGCCACCAAGAAGCTTAATTATATGATAATTTAAATTTCACAACATTAAGAAAAGCAAACGTACTCCATAGTAGGACGAAGTAGTTTTAAAAAAGGAATAATAAAGAAATACTGGCAAAAAAAAAAAAAAAAATTATACCACATTTGGTTAATCTGAGGAATTTGTTGTCTTTGATATTACTAGGCAGATTATAAAGAGAATAGAAATATGTTCCATTAGTTGAATGCATTTCATAAAAGTTGCCATAATACAGATAGGATTGTAATCGTCCAATGCAAAGTCTGCTGATGTTTCATGGGATACACAGGTTTCTATCCCTTTTATTAGTAGATGTGGTTTTATTTCTGGTCTTTGCTTACCAGAAGTATCTAAGTATTTCAGTAGATTTTTGTCAAACTGCAAGTGTAAAGTAAATACTGCCATGATATTTCACAGTTAATACAAAAAATGCAAGGCCATCTGGCAGAGTTAGAAAAAGCAACAGCAACACAATCTGTAGAGGTGTTAGGAGAGACAAATCAAAACTGCAGGGAGCAATCCTACAAAGGATATGTTGTGTAAACTTATGGACACATTACTTTTAAAATGTAACACTTGAAAATTGCACAGTGATACTTCCTAAAATAGTAACACTGAAAAACAAGTGCAGAACAAAACCAAATCACTGATTGACAAACAGGTGACGTCTGGTCTGTGTTTCACAGGTATTTGCAATGCTGTAGTCTTACTGCCAGCACAGATACTTTGGTTGTAGCTACACAAATCTGTGCTTCCTGATGTTCCCTTGGTGCATTTAATGTCATTGTAAAAGTAATATTTAGTCCACTCATGTGTTCCCAGATATAAACAGTGATTCCAGCAAAAGAGTCTTAATAGACCAAAACTGTGGTATCAGATCTAAGAGTTTAAATAGTAGCACATTTGACTTGTGCATAATTTTTTTTTACTAGGCTCCTAAATATTATATGCTAGTTCATTAGCATGTGTATAGAAATGCAAGTTGTATTTATTTTTCTCTTAATGACCCGTGGTTTCAGATTGGCAGAAATCGCACATTCCCTGCTGAAACTCGCTCCTTATGACACGCAGACAATGGAGAGCCGTGGGCTGCGGTGCTACATCATGGAGATGCTGCCCATCACTGACTGGACAGCTGAGGCGGTGAGACCTGCCCTGATTCTCATCTTAAAGAGATTGGATCGTATGTTTAATAAAATTCACAAGATGCCTACTCTGAGGTGAGCAGGTACTCTGGACAGCTTCTGGGGTCCGTTTCTGATGTTGCAAGCCTTGAAATGTGGGTATGTCATCTACCTCAAGCCGTCATGTTGCAGTGAGCCTTTACAACATACCAGAAAATTACCGGTGTTTTTTATGTGTGTGTGGGTTTATGTTGACATTTTTGTTATGTCTTCTGGTAGCAGCATGGTTATTAAGAATTACAGAGAGAACTTCCAGAAATGTCTTTTTTATTTCCTGAAAGGAAGTCTTCAGATTTTTTTCCATCTAATTGTCCTTTTAATTAACTTTTGCTGTGAGTTTTTTAATGGAAAGTTAAACTGTTCTAAGAGTATTTCTAGCATGACAATACTGTTATGTGCTCTGTACAGACAAAAAATAGTCAGGAGATATGAAACAGTTTCTAAGTGTTCCCTAGTAAAAGGCAAAGAACTGCATCACCTGCTTCAGGTCCATGCCTAGTGAAAGCCTGGTGTATCAGACAGTGTCATTATGGTACGTACAGGCTTTGGCAACTTCAAGAAGTATCGACTGTGGAGCCTTCCTGCTTGGAGGCAGTGGTACAAATCCAGTCTGCGTGGTATCACTTAGACCTGTGTCAGTGATCAGAGTAAAAAGAGTCATTGGTCTTGGTCACCCTCATGGGCATATGTCTTTAACTGCTTGAATGACACTTCATTGGCAGTCTCAGCTGAGAAGCCAAATCGTGTTAGAGAACATCAGAATTATGTCCCAGTAGGAATCAAAGATGGACCAAATAATAGGGAGGTGATATCTTCTTTCTGGCATCACTATCGACCACTTTCCTTTGGCTAACCTGCTTCAAGAAACTCCACCCTTGTAGGGAATTCAGAGGCAGAAATTTTGTTTCTTCTCCCTCCTGGTGGTTTGATTCTTTGCCATGTCTTTCCTGCTTCTCATTCATTCCTTCTTTCCCCGCTCATGCTTTCTCCTGCCTCAAAGGCAGATAGGGGTTGCTGTTTCTGAAGATCTTTCTTCCTTATGTAAGCTGAATGGACATCCATAGAGTGAAAATCCTTTCATACTCTCTCTCTATGCTTGTACCTATGCTTTGTTTAAATTACTCTTTTGTCCACAAAAGGACAGCAAAATCACTGGACCAAATGCAGCAACTATATTTAAGCATCCCTGAGTCAAGCAGTCTCTTAGGGCTGGGTCTGTGTGCAAGACCCCAGGAGCCATCCCTTGGGGTACTAACAATCAGAATCTTATACACTGTCTCCTGTGGTCATCCCACTCCAAACTCAGTGTCTGCTGGAATCAGTGGATATGTAAGAACAAGAACAAACTACTATTCTGCAGATTTAGTTACAGAGGATGCACAAAAGTGAGATATATGTTAGTATGTAAAAGAACTTGCATAGCAAATACTTGATACCCCATGTGGCTCCAAGAGTCACTTGAAGAGCTTGACTGGGATGTTGTTTAATGCTTGAGCTAACAAGCTATGGCAGCCTTTTGCCTTTCTGTCCCAGTACATGCAGTCAGATGTTGGCTTGTGAACAATGACTGCAAAGAGTCAGGCTCTGATATGAAGGGTGTGAAATATTTTGGTGTTACCTATGCCGTGTCTGCTTATGATTAGGAAGGGGAATCCTTTCAGCATCTGGCACAATCCCTAAACTTTTTTTTGGTGAAAGAAGCAAAGCGTCAGGGAAGAAAGGGTCCTGGAATGAAGGACATTGGTGCTGATAAGGAGTGAATCATCCTTCCTGCACAAGGTGAAGAAGATGAAATTTGTGCAGCTGGGCCAGTTTACATTAAGCCAGTCTGTGTCTGAGAGTGATGCTGGTGGAGTAGCTGGACTGCAGAGGAGCTGACAGAGGACACTCAAGCTGATGGGGTTTGTTCATGTCACTGGGAACATCCACAAACCACATGAAATGGAGGGCGTAGTCTCAGTTGGGAGCTTCGTGCAGCAGAACTTTCACCACACAGGCACAGCAGAGACAACTGTGTGGTCTCCCTTTCATGCTTCTTCTGTCAGAGGGAAGCATCAGGGAGTGAAATGCAGCTCCTCCACCACTGCTGCTGTGAGGGGTTTGTGTCACTAGCACCAGCCCCGTCTGCTGTGTTTCTTGTCTCTCAAACACCCGTTGTGCTCTGTGGCTCTGTGCCTTCCTGAACTGCGTGGGTAAAGCCTTCTCTCTGTTGTGCACTCTGTGCTCCTCCTGGACATCGTTGCTGTCTGACACATCTCCTCTGTGGGTGCCACTGTGTGTCGGTTGCCGTGTTTGGGCGTCTGGTGGGGGCAGGAGCCTGCGGCTAACAGCACCTACTGTTGTATTGCAGACGCCAGGTTGAGTGGGAGCCTGCCAGCAGTTTGATTGAAGGGGTTTGTTTGACACTTCAGAGGCAGCCTATCATATCCTTCCTGCCTCACCTTAGGTCTCTGATCAATGTCTGTGTCAATCTGGTGAGTAGCCGAGTGGCAAACCCATGAACCTTTGTTAAACCTTCCCCTGCTGTTGACTTCTTTGGACTGAAGATGACAGTTTATTCCCATTCCTGTCATTTTACCTGTCCCTTTTACCCCTCACAAGGGGACCCTGCTAGTGACACTAGAGATAGGAAGGTTCATTTTTGAAGTGGTGCATGGGGAGGTACAGTGACCAATAGCAGCGGTCAGACAATTTATTTTCTATTACTTCCCACGCACCACTTTGAAGATCCACCTTTGCCACACTGAGCTGAGAGTTGAGGGCTGCAAGTTGGAGAGTGGGGTGGTGGAGACTGCACACACCTGGTAGAGATGGGAAGAGGGTGGCACTGGGGATACCTACCGTCTCCAGTAGGGAAGGGCCCTGATGGCTCCATCAGAGGCCATCGGGTGGTGGATAGTTAGAAGGGTTTACAAGGTGAATTGACTCCACTATTTGTAATGTCCCTGGCTTGATCTAGTACAGGTTTGCACTGTCCAATATTCAGATCCCTCTCTTAGTAAAGTTTATGCGCCTAAGGGTGTTACAACAGACAAGTGATATGGACAGAACTTGCCTGGTTATTCAGTGATAGACCATAGTGTTTCTGCAGCTGTTACACTGGGAGCAAGCTCCCATTTTGATATCCATGTAACTCCAGCCATTTGGGGAAACAAGCATGCTTTCATTCCATGTGCAAAAATATAAATTAAGGGAGAAAAGTTGCACTGGAATTCTATCGTTATTGGGTTTTATAACATTTTCTCCTTAGAGCACAAATGTTCTAACCTTATCTAGCAGATATAAAAACATTTCAGGGTTTAGAAGTGCTCTGAGGGCTTTAAAAACAATGATCATTAGCTAAAATGCAATATCAAGTTTTGCCAGGTTCCTTTCCTTCAGGTCCATTCAGCAGTCATTACTGCAAGGGCAGGGGAGCTCCAACCTGCCAGAGTCCATAAGACTTTTTCTTTATCCAAGCAGAAGTAGCAGCTTCCTGGCGCTGATGGAAATCGGGGCCCTCAGATTATTTAGAGTTGTTACATGGGGAGGTTGCTACACAGATAGCTCAAATAGTTTGGAATGGACTTGCAGTTTGGCAAGCAGGTGTGGCAGGGTGAATCACCCCAGCAAGCTCTTCAAGGTGCCCACAATAACAATTAGCCAGTTTTCTAAAAATAGCAGAAAGCTCTGCAGTGCTGAGGTGCAGTCATTGTGCTTACATTCCAATGGGAACACCAGGGAGAACTACCAGGAACATGTACTCTCACTGCTACATGTATTTTACCTTTAGCTGTCAGAACTGGGTGCACTATGAGCTGTGTGAGCATTGACTGCGTGATGTATCATGAAGCCCAAAAAACCATGTAGACCATGTAGACCACGAAGCCCAAAAATCAATCACCCAAGAAGGTGGGGAAATATCTCAATGATAGTCCATAGTGATGTTAAGAAGGGGATCTGACTCTTTCCCTTCTAAATTGCCCTTTGGTTTTCTGGCAAAAAAAATGGTTACTACCTTTTCCGCAGTCTGGATTTGGAAGAGAAGCATGCATTCATCCCCCATAAGCTTAGGTGTCTACCAGGTACAGTCTCCCTGTTCCCGTCATCTAGATGTGTCTGGTCATGGCAAGAAACAGGCATATGCAGGCCTGTGATTTAATTCCTCCTGAGGGACACGTGCCAGACAGTACAAGTAACTCTCCCTTGGAAGTGCTGTTTCCTTCTGGTGATTATTCAAGGAATTCCAGACAACCAGGTCACATGCAGGTGACTCTGCTTCAGACATCTGGGGTCAGTCAGCTGAGAGGAATCATGCCTAGAGTTCCCCAAAACAGATTTTGTTTGAGAGGAATCTGAACATTGTACAAAACCTGGCTTGGGTCAAACTTAGGACATTAGTTTTCAAGCAAGGGAAGGGAAAAGATGTCCTGTTTCAATGCACACTTTTTGCTTTGATGACAGATTTTTATTTGTTACAGTTGTCAAATGACATATCCTCCAACTCTAGCTGTTCCACCAGTCCAGTGCGGGTCATTCAAGGCTGGTACCGGGTACATTTATAAATGTGCTGGGTCACCTATGCACTCCTCCCATCCTTGCTGGTTCCCTCTTTCCTGCTCCCTTTCCCCTGCTAGAACTCCTTCTCCTCACTGGCTCCAGCTCCTGCAAGGACCAGTGGGGGGGCTGGTTCTCCTAGATCCACCCCCAGCTCAGCACTCAATGAAAGACACCTCCATTTCACTGACGTTGGAGGATATGGCATGGATGAAACTGTAAGTAGCCAGTTGTGGTGATGTGCTCTGTTTGTATTGCAGGTGATGGGAGTGGTAGGACCCTCCAGTGTGGCTGACGGATTACCCCTTCTTCATCTCAGCCCTTATCTCTCGCCACCTCTGCCCTTCAGCACAGCTGTTGTCCGGCTTGTAGCATTGCAGATACAGGTGTGTCTGCCCTGGCCCACGGCCAGGCCTTTAGAGCTTCTGGTTGAGACACCAACTCATCAGTGCTCTGTTTTCTTTCTGCAAAAGCTGGGCAAAAACTGTGGAATATACACCAAAAATTAAGGAGATGCAAAACGTAAATTTTCCCTCCTGTCTGAAGGCTTGAACTGAGCTCAGAATTCATCTGTTAGGGCCAAGTCCACAGCAAGCATCCATCAGCTTAACACTGCCATTGAATTCCAGGGAGTTTGGCTGATGGATGCTGTTTAAGGCTCTGACAAGCAGGTTAGGATTCTCTACAGGATCCAAGGAGTCAGCATAAGACTTTTGCCACAGGAACATGGGCCCTAGGATGGGTTACATCCATGCAAACTTTGCTGTCTTCCTGTGGGACCATGTGTGTAACTGAGAGTAAGTGCTCTTCTGCTCTTACCTGAGCTGGTCACACAATGTGCCAGCACAGAAAGCAGGGTAACTTGGCTTTTCAGCTGCTGACACAATGGTATCCTTGTTGCCAGAATTTTAAAAAGTTCCAGAATTTTGGAGATTTTCACCACTATTCCTTTCTCTTAGCAGCACTATAACTTTCTACAGTCTTTCTGCCTCTGTACCTTTCCTTCCCCATTGGCATGAAATTAGTCTGAATGGTGACCAAAGCTAATCTAGCTCCAACTTCCATCTTTAAATATGCATTAGTACATTCAGTTGAATACTTAGGCAGGTATTTCTGAGCAGCAGGATGGCTTGGGAAAGAAGGCTTACAAGGACCAACACACAAAGCTGTCCCTCAGAGCATGAGGCACGAAAGGATTTTTTGGTACAAACTGACACAGAGAGATTTCTTCCAGCTTTGAGGTAATGGTTCTATAATCAAAACCAAACCAAAACACACCAAAACCAACAACAACAACAAACTAAACAAACAAACAAAAACAGCCCCCCCCCGCCAAAAGGGCCACTGTCACCTGCTGTGAAATATTATATATTAAAAAAAAAAACAAATACCAAATTAATAAATTTTTAAAAAAATTATTGGGTACTTTTACTTTCATTATCTTCTTCTCCCTGCTCACTCGTTTGTGGGCTTAAATGTAATGAAAACCAAGCATGTCAGGAAAAACACAAGTCATAATTCCCATACTGCCAGCAGAATACAAAACAGAAATACCTTACACCCCATCAGAAAATATCACCTAGAATTTCTCAGCCCAGGTCTGCAAGCTTGAGGAGTTGCAAGGTTCAGTTGCATTTCACAGAAAAGTCTAGAGTAACTGGGGTGTTGTAAATGAGCAAACGTTTTAGTGACAGCCTTTTGAATTACCTCCTCTAAAAAAAAGATAAAAGACCTTTTAATTTAAGCTTGACTGTGTGTCAAAAAGTAAGCCTGCATTTTGTTTGTTTTTCAGGAGTTCATTCTTTGTGTTAGGAAGGATGCTAGGGCAGCACAACATGAGGCAGAACAAAAATATGTTTGGGAATAGCCTCCATGTTCAGACAGGAGAATATTTAGGTAATGTCATTTGTGCAGTTTCCTCTGTTCATTTTTAAATTCTTTATAGTCTGTGTCAGACCCTGACACCATTCACAGCAGTGCAGGGCTTAGGACTAACAGCTGACTCCTGTGGGAAACATTAGCAAAAATATCATTTCGCTAATGATATTTAAGCGTTAGAAGTCTGGGCTTCTTCCATTTGGCTATGACAAGAGCAGGTGATCCTTATGTTACTCTGTGAATTCCTTTTACTCCTGACTAAGTGTTCTGAGGGCATCTCATTCAGTCAATGCTAAATCAGGTCATCAGTGCTGGTGTTGTACTGTGAACAGGAGGGCCAGGGGATCGTCATTCCCTGCAGTGACTTGTGTGCATGATCTGTTGATGAAATAGTTTAATCCTTTTTTATTATTACTGCACAGGCTTTGAAAGAAGATTTCCCCCTAAGCCATGTCGTCTCCCCATTCACCAATCAGGAAAGAAGGGAAGGAATGCTTTTAAACCTACTGATTCCATTTGTGCTCACAGTAGGATCTGGAAGCAAAGGTCTGACTAATTTAACAAAAAGAATTTTTGTCCCTCTTTTCTGACAACTGATGCTTGCACTTTCCCTGCTCTCTGTATTTTATTTTTATTTTTTAATTTGGTTTTCTGTCACTGGCAGTATGTCGGCTAAGTGCCCTTTGGGTCTGAGACTGAAAAGAGTCCCATTGGGAGTAGTTATTACTTCTTCTCTTTATTTCAGCTGTGCCTTGATTCTTGAGTCAGGTCTTACACAGATGTGCTCCTTCTTTTGGAACTGGAGTGCAGAGTAAGACAAATCTGTTGTAGCAGAAGTCACAGAGGGGAGCAGCAGTCACAGAAATTGTGTGCTCCTGTGGATCACAGTTTGCCCAACCCATGACACTTGTCTTGCACAAGTCCTGCTCCTTGCTTTCTGATATAGAGGGTCTTCACTGGTAAATCCCTAAATGAAAGCAAAGAGTAAAGGGAGAGGGGAATGCCAAAAGGAAATGAGACCACTAAATGGGACATTTCTTTGTGCTGTGTGGCTCTGTGTTTGTGTGTGTTTGTGTTGGTGCTAAAATAAACTTTGCCTTTGCTTGCAGGAGGAGAAGCAGCATAACAAGGTGTGGGGGACAGAATTTTTGCTTAGGGGACATTTGAGATGCACCCCATTTTGGAACTGAACAGTCTGGATCTTTTGGGTGTCTATGATGGAACATAGCCTGATCTTTCTCTCTCTTTCCCCTCCAAATGTATCTCAGACAGTCCCTGGCTGGAGCAGCCTGAGGTCCTGTTGCTGCTCCAGACTGTTATCAATATCCTCCTGCCACCTCGCATCATCAGCACTTCCCGAAGCAAGAATTTTATGCTGGAGAGCTCCCCCGCCCACTGCTCCACTCCAGGGGATGCGGGGAAGGACCTGCGGCGGGAAGGGCTTGCAGAATCCACCAGCCAGGCTGCCTACCTGGGTGAGTGATGGCTTCCTCTGACCACTGAGAAGAGACAGAGCTAAGGTGGAGTGCTCAAGAGTAGAGTGGAATGGTCTCTGTAGAGAGCACTAAAGGAAACCATCTCAGGCAGGAGCCAACTGACTTCTTTAAAGCTGCTTTAAGCCTTGTCCTGGACAGGGGCTAGGCCAGAGCATGAAGCCAGGAGAATCTCTGGAATATATCACAACGTGAATGGTGTCTGCACTGCAGTTGGAGGGAAGAGCAGCACAGGTAGAGGTCGCTCAGTTTTCATACTGCCAGACTACAGCAGTGAAGCCACAAAGATAAGCCAGACTGCCCATCAACCCCTAACATCACTGCCTCACTGGCCCTCAGCTATCTAGGGTGAGAGGAGAGGTAGTCTGTCTGGCTGCTGGTCCCACACATGTCCTTTCTGACTGGTATGCCCTCTGCTTGCTGTAGGGTGGTGCAAGACAGTACGGCATTATCTCCCCTCTGATCTATAGGTAAAAGGACAGAAAAAATAATTAAATTGGAGATGCAGCAGCACTGCAGGCTGTCGGGCCTTTATGGGGACCGTTTTCTCTCAAACACCCCTTCAAAAACAGCTTCTCTGTTCCTGATTTTTTGAGGGTGGGCATTTATCTGAATATTTATATTTGGATATTTGTTAACCTCTATCTGAGGAATGGAGTAAAACTGAAGAAAAATTGGCAGTTCATTAATGAACTGCCCCCCACCCAAACAAACTGGGATACAGATGTGTAATGGCTGAGAAGTCTTGGCCATCCCATTAAGAAAGATGGAGTAGTCAACTTTCTGCTAACAATTCCCAGACCTCCTTGTTTTTACCAGACATGGGGAGCATGGAAAGGGGGAGATTCCTTGTCTCTCCTGTGAGCCAAATGTTAATCAATGCCCACTTTAATGCAGAGCATTGTTTTGAACTTCATTGTTGTTCATCCCCATTCATAATGCCATGTTCTTGCTCTTGTGAATTACTGCCCTTGGCTTACTGGACCATATTTAAATTGCAGTGTCGCCATGACTCATGCATCTGCATTGCTAGAAAGGTTCTTTTCATCACCCTGTAAATCATCTGCAGATTATTGTGCTGACAGAGTGACTCTTTGTGTGGACATGCTTGGTCAAGATTTTTGAGGTTGTTTGATCAGCCAGGGCTGTATTCCTACTCTGAGCTGCCTTCAAAATATCTGATTCTGGGAAGACAAAAGAATTCTACAGGGAGGGAGAGGGAAAGCCAGAGAAAGAAAATACAGAGGAACTTAGGATGAAGTAGAAAAATTTCTCTGGAAATGAGACTGCCAGTCCTGATCCTGAGGTCTTTATTACTAGAAGGTTGGTTGCTCCTTCCCTGCCATGTTTAGAGACTGATAGAAAAGGCATTTGTGACTTTGAGGTGTGTGGGTGTGCATGTGCACGTACATACAAAGCACACCTGTGTAGGTTTGTGCTCACTCTGCCCCCCCCATTCTTCCCCCAAAGATTGTGAGGGACACTGGCAACATCTCTGACTGCCCTTTGCTGATATGTGTTCCCCTGTAGCCCTGAAGGTGATCCTTGTTTGCTTTGAACGCCAACTGGACAGCCAATGGTACTGGCTGAGCCTGCAAGTCAAAGAGATGGCCCTGCGGAAGGTGGGAGGGCTGGCCCTGTGGGATTTCCTTGACTTTATCGTGCGAACACGGATTCCTATCTTTGTGCTCCTTCGGCCCTTCATCCAGTGCAAGGTAACAGTTGCTTTGGCTCCTGGTATTTCACTCCCTGAAGGGAAGATAGCCCTTATTCCCAGCTGAGAACAGAGGAATAGCACTTCTGGAAGAATTATATATAGGGAGTGACCTTCCAGAAGTTAGTAGGCCTAAGAAGCCTTTGAAACTAAATCACAGAGCTTTTTCCTAGCCAAAACTAAAGAGTATGTCAGTCATCCAGGTGCTCTGATCCATGGAGTACAGCTAGTCTTAGTTCCTCTGGATGGGGAAGGGCATGTGGGCTTAATTCTACAATGAAGACATTCAAAGCACTTGGAAGGAGTGTGGATGTGCTGAACCTGTCTAATCTCTCTTCTGCATAGAGATAACAGCCAGGAAAGACCACTCCCCATTCCATCCCTTGGATGAAGGTTCTGACAGGACTTCTGTGGATGGACAGACAGCTGCTAGGCTGAGATATCTGGGGCTTGAGTTAATCACAGCTCCTTGCTGGTTGCCAGGCAGACTAGCAGATGGTACTCTATTTAATCTACGTTGTCTCTTGGACAGACTAAATCATCGTGGAGGAAGGAGCTGTTTCATGACAGGATCATAGAGATAGAGCTTAGCATAAGGAAGCCCTCATCCCCATGTAGCCTGTGCCACTGAGGTTTTGATCTCTGTTCAGTCAAATATAAGGTTGTCTCTGAAAGGTGAAACTTCATAGATGGAGCCAAAATCTCCTGACTATAAAGCCTGCTGGCTGCAGGCTTATGCTAGTCTGGAGACTACTCCCTGGGCACCATCTCCCTGCAATGCTAATGCATCCCAATTTTGCAGCTGCTGGCCCAGCCAGCTGAGAACCATGAGGAACTGACTGCGCGACAGCACATCTCTGACCAGCTGGAGAGACGGTTCATCCCACGCCCACTCTGCAAGAGCTCCCTCATCGCAGAGTTCAACAATGAACTGAAAATCCTGAAGGAAGCCGTGCACAGCGGGTCTGGTAAGGAAGGCAAGAAGAGCTCAGGGCCATCAACCAAGGCCAGACAGCTGCTTGCCCCTACAGTAGCTTGTGAGGCAGACCTGGCCTCTGACTAAAAGGGGAATGGGGCAACCCTGCCAGCCTGCCCCTGGAGCTTATGCTCAGCCTTGCCACTGAACAGCCAACAGAAGTCCAAGTTAGTTGTGAAATGTGCCTATTTTTCCACCAAGTCTGAGTCCTACTCCCCAGCAGCCGTCTCAGCTGGCTTGTGTAGCCCCAACCCCAGTGTCGTGAGCCCCTCCATGCCACTGTAAAGCCAAAGGTCCTTGTGCAGAAAGGTCTGGCTGTTCAGCAGCAGTAGCAGATCCTCCTCCTTTCTCTTGGCCTTTATGATTTTTCTCTCCTGTGACATTCAGATCACTATCCTTGAGATGATGAGGCACTGAGTTCTTTCCTGCACAAGAGCAGACTTTTCTCCAGTGACAGCCACTCCTGTTGCCACAAGATGGCAGCTGCTGCTCATACATGGCAAGAAGTTTATGTGCTTTGTTTTTAGGAAAACAAATTCAAAAGGAAATGCTTCAGGTTTTTTTCCTTGGCAACAATTTGCCTTGTTTCTAAATGTTGAAGCCGATCTGTAAAATACAGGTTGTGTAAATCAGACCGCATAAGTAAAACAGAGATTTTTTGGAAAGGTGAGGCAAGCAAGGCAGCTGTTTGTGTTTCATCACTTCTGCCACTCCTATCACAGTATCACAGAATCATTAAGGTTGGAAAAGACCTTTGAGATCATCAAGTACAATCTATGACTGATCACCACCTTGTCAACTAGACTATGGCACCAAGTCCCATGTCCAGTCATTTCCTGAACACCTCCAGGGGCGGTGACTCCATTATTCTAATGCTTAGCAACCCTTTCCATGAAGAAATTCCTCCTGTCCAGCCTGAGCCTCCCCTAGTGCAGCTTAAGGCCATTTCCTCTTGTCTTGTCACTGGTGGCAGGGGAGGAAAGGCCAACAACAGTCTGGCTCCACCCTCTTGTCCAGGAGTTGTAGAGAGTGAGAAGGTCTCCCTGCCCCACTTAGTCCAGGCAGAATGAGGTGCCCAGTGTGACAAGAATGCTTGGCTTGCTGTTGATTTCCAGTGCCATCAGTGACTTGGGTTTGGTTTTCCCCCTCTTGTGCAGCTTACCAAGGGAAGACATCTGTCAGCACTGTGGGCACCTCCACCTCTGCTTACCGCCTGAGCCTGGCCACCATGTCCCGCTCCAACACCGGCACTGGCACGGTCTGGGAGCAGGACAGCGAGCCTTCCCAGCAGGCCTCACAGGACACGCTGAGCCGCACAGATGAGGAGGATGAAGAAAGTAGGTGGCCACTGATATTAAGCCCCAAACACTGAAGGTATTTTCTTGATGCCCAGAGGCTGGCTGGGAGGGGAACAGAGTTGCCCCTGTCCCAGTGTGAATAAAAGGCCCACAGGAGCATGAGGCTGAGCAACTGGTGTGGCTGGTACATGGTGTTAGAGTTGTAACATACCTCCTCATTGCCTTCTGAGCTGTTGCAGGGCAAAGGGAAGGGCACACAGAGGTTTTTAGTGCCTGAGATGCAGGCTGATGTGCAATCATCACAGTTCTGAAAAGGCATGTGGCAGCCAGGCCTCTCTTTGGCCATCATGACAGTGGGCAGGGGCTGTGGGTCTGTAGTTAGGATCCTGTTCCTGCAGGATCCCCAAAAGCATCAAACAGGAGGAGTGAAAATGGGGGGCTCAAAAGAAAGGCCCATGCAGTTACAGCAGAATTGCCTTTTGGGAAAGAGCTATTATCCTGAGAATTTGCAG
Source organism: Erpornis zantholeuca (assembly GCA_013400515.1). Lineage (NCBI taxonomy): Eukaryota > Metazoa > Chordata > Aves > Passeriformes > Timaliidae > Erpornis > Erpornis zantholeuca. The sequence continues at coordinate 41,098 of VZTN01003402.1, read as the reverse complement.
GCTCAGCCCAACTTTATTTTAGCTGGGTTCACCACTAAACTTTGTACAATCCACCCAGAGCTATACTGCTTATACATTGTTCAGATATTTACCCACTGTGGCAAACTGTGCTTTCAGCCTCATATTAATTCTGAGCCACTTTGCGGAACAGTAAGTGCCATCTTCCTATCTGAACTGAGGGATTATTTCCTCAGGCCTGCCGTGGATAAACACTGCCGTAAAATATTTCAGTACATTAGAATTGGAAAAGGTCAAAAAGAGGAGAGAAAATTACCCACCCCTTTATTTTCTTTATTTGTAATTAAAAGTTGTTGTGGTGAAAACCACAATAAAGTAATTTCTTTCTGGATACTTGATATAATTTGAAACAGCACTGAAAATTTCATGCAGTCCTGATTGCAATCCAGCTGTCTGCATAGTTCTGTTGCAGTATAATGTATTTGAGTCAATTTATCCAAATTTTCGGTGACATTTTAAAATGCATGTCCTGCAGGGTGTTGAAGGGTGTAAGTTCTGTGTTTTACTGTCATGTACTTTGGCTTTTTTGTCACAGTGCTTTGCTGGGTCATAGCAGCACTTTATTTCACACCAGGAAAAGGTCCAGTTACAACTTTTATGCTGGAAACACTGTATATTAACAAGCAATTTATTAATCACAGCTGAATTCCCCAAACACATTTTCCCAAGAGCCATTTAAGATGAAAGTATATATAAATCCCTGCCCCATGTTTGTCAGGTTCCTCATCCTGCAGGGGTTTATGTGTATGTCTTTCTGCACTGTGGTTGTAAAATCTAATGGCCTATTCCAATATGCAGGCTTGGACTCCTGGTAAGTGAATGCTGGGTACACGTTTGTCATCCTGTTATCTCTTGACAACTGTTGAGCTGCAGGTGGGGTTTGGGTGGTTGTTTCCTCTCCTTTCCTGTTTTTTCTCTCTTTCTAGATGACTCCTTGAGCATGCCCAGTGTGGTAAGTGAACAAGAAACATACCTTATGGGTGCCATTGGGAGGAGGCGGTTCTCCAGCCATCTCTCCAGCATGTCTGCACCTCAGGCGGAGGTGGGCATGCTACCCAGCCAAAGGTAACAACGTGGGCTTGTCACCTTTCCCATTATATTAACAAGAGCAGAAATGGCACAGGTACATCAGAGATGTGGGAGAGTGGAATTGGTGCCAACATAGTGATGCTAAATGTATTCATCCTGAAATAGGGTTGGACCAAGGGTGCAGGGTTGGACATGATGATTTTCCAGGATGATCTGTGTTGTGTAGGGTCCATAAGAACAAGCTGTCATTCACAGCAACCTTCCTCTTAAGCAGTTTCAGAAACACTCAGCATTATTATTTTTCTCTGCTACTACTGAATAACAAAAAGGAAACATGATTTTGAGGTATTCATTAAACCAGGGGACCATACCCAGTCTGTGTAGAGGCATGGGGAGGAATCTTGAGAAGCTGGGAAAGGGGGACAGAGGCAGTTTGATTTACTTTTTCTTCCATGTGTTCTTGTTCTTTGTCCTTCCTAGAACAGTAACTAGCTCATCACAGAAACTAAACACTATGTTCAAAGATGGGATATAATACTGTTTTAAACCTAAAATACTTGTTGATACAAATAACTTTGAATGCCTTATTCCTGGTTGAATAAGGCATTTTTAAGTCATGGAGTGGTGAGAAAGAGCTTGTTGGGAAATGTACGTCTTCAGAAGATGAGGAAAGAAGTTTTGCATTTAAATGTGATTTTTTTTCTAAGTAAGCAATGTTTATTGTTTTATTTGTCTGTGACACAGTCATCCAAGGATATCTGACAATGGACAGATTAATTTATGCTATTTCCTTTGAACCTTTAAAGAACACATTCTACATTATGTCTTGACCACCCCTGGAAAATCAAACAACATTGCTCCCTCCCCATTCTTGCTTGGAATTAAAGAAATAACCTTGATAGATGAAAGAAAATTAACAGCTGTCGTATCTACCAGAAGAGATAGCAGAAGTGAGTTACAAGAGAGAAGTTACACAGATTTTATCTGTGAGTTTTCATAAAAGGACTTACAGGAACTCATTTGACTTTCGAACTCAGTTGATTCAATCCCTTTTTTTTCTTGAAAAATTAATATGCAAGACTCCATTTTCCTCAATCTTTCACTATCATCTTCAATGCGTAAACTTCATAAGAGTCACAGCTGACTGAGAGCAATGCTTGCTTTGTGCAGTCCCAAATCATAGTGATGTTGATATAAAAAAATACTTCAAGTACCACAGAACTTCACTCTCTACTTTTCAAGTACATGATATAGCAGGAGAATCACTTTTCATCTGGGTAGGGGAAAGACAAGCTCAGCAAGCATAATCATAGTCCTCGATGTCATGCCCTTTGAGTTATGGGTGGTCTCTGGGCTTTCAGACTGCCTCACAAATGTAAACGTATTAATGCTAAGTAATATTATTACTGCTTTCCTGCTGGTAACCCAGCAGACTACTTTCTTTCTTTCTTTCATGTTTTTCCTATGGCCTGAGCAGGCTGCTCCTGCCTGAGGGCTGCTTTGCAGAAAAGCATTGGAATTGTGTTCTCCTTTGCCAAGACCCTTGCCAGCTGTTTATTTACAGTTTCATTGCACTAAGAGACCTTGTTTTCCAGATGTTTGTTCTTAGAATTGCACCAGAAGGAGAGTGGTCAATAGCTCATGGGCGATAAATCAAGGCCCTCCCTCAAGGAAGAAGTGGCTCAATGGGAAGGAAAAATCTTTCTATGATGCTGAAAATAAATAGAATTGAAATAAATCAAAATGCTGCAGGAAAATAGCTTTGAAAACAGTTCCCTGCCTTATTTCCTTTAGAAACACATCCTGTTGAACTTCTCAGCTCCCCAAATCTCAGCAGAGATGTAGAAGGCTTCATGCAGTGTAAACTCCCTCTAAAGACTGCTTCCGTTATCAGATGTTCTTTCAGCTCCTCTGAGTCATATATGTGCTGTTGAGCGTGTGAGACCAATTAATGTTACCGTCCTTTTTTTTACTTTTTTATTCCGTTGATATTTTCTTCCCTTGAAAACAGAGACAAGCGCATGCTTTTTGCATTTTCTTTCCCTAAATTCTTAATCTCCCTGCCCCTCCTGCAGTGAACCTAATGTCCTCGATGACTCCCCGAGCCTGGCCACTGAGGGCAGCCTCTCTAGGTACAGTGCTAACACTACCTGTCTGTCAGTGTGTGTGCTGGGAAACTAGCTGTTTCCAACCTTCTGTCTCTTCCCCTCACCTTTTGTCACTCTCTCCATCTCTGTCTCTTGTGGCTCATCAATATTCAGGCCTGCAAGTCAAAGGTGTAGCAACCCACCTTCAGTTTTCAGCTTTGATTGCCAATAACTTTGAGAAGGCTAAGGAGAAGGAAAAAGAAAAAGTTGTAGTAAATGAAGCAGCAGGCTGGCCTTTTCCCCTTGTTTAACAATTGCTTGAAAGGCATGAGAAAGATGATCCACGAGGCATTAGATGTATCCTGTTATAAGCATTAGTCTGTAGGCTTATGTAAAATGAAGACATCTGGTTTTTCATTCATCTCACAGTGCTGTCACCACAAAAGACTTAATATCAAGCTGAGTTCTTTATCATTCACTGATAAAACTAATTATGGTAAGTCCTGTGGAATATAGTGTTTTGTGGGTGCTTTACAATAATTCTCATTATTTTTGCAAAGCATTTTCAATTCTCAGATGACAACTTAGAAACATCGCAGGTGGATGCCATAAATACATATCTAAAATGGCTCTGTTAGTGCTGGAGTTCAGGTCTAGCTGTTCCCCATTACCCATAGACAGGGAAACAAACACAAATGGGTCAGGAGTGAACTCTAGAAGGGAAGGCTGAACCTTTAACACCCAGATCATGTTAATCATTCTCCCTGCCCTGCTGTGCTCCCACCTCTCAACCCATCTTCTTGAGGATGGAGAGTTGTTGTTAGTCCCAAGAGCATCTCTGTTTCCTCCCAGGAAAACATGGCTCCGTACATTGGCAACACCGAGGGTAACTTGGTCTTTCATTCCTGCACCAGTGGAAACTATGGATATATTGAGAGGCGTTTGTGTGAATGGTTTCTGTTCCATTAGCTTGGGTTTCAATGTTGGTAGTGGCTTTTTGGGATGGGGCAGGCTTTTTTGTTTGTTTTATTTTGTTGGGGCAGGCTGTGTTTGTTTGTTCTCTCTGCTGGCAAAAGGAGAGTTTATCATCAGTGCTGTAACTGAGCTCATTCCATGCAACATGGTGTCCTTTCTGTGTGTGAACCCTGCTCTGGCAGACCGATCTCTGATTGGTTAGGAAAAGGCATCAGCTTCTTGGCAGAGGCAGGAATATTGTTAATGGATTTTGTGACCAAGTAAGATTGCATGGTCATCTGAGCTAAAGAGCCGAAGAAAAATCATTCCATCAAAGAACTTCCATGTTGTCCCTTTAGCAGCAGTAAAAATTCACTACAGTTGAGAAAGAGGATAAAGGGGAAGGTCTGTATCTGAGCTAAGGCCATAATGACCTGATACTCAGTTACATCAGTGTTGATTTTGAAATGTTTTGATCTTGTTAAGTAGGGGCTAGCTACTCTTAATTACAGTAGTGTGGCTGAGCACTACGAGACACCTGAGTTAATAAACGTGTTCTAGCACAATAATTTATTTCGAACTCTGAAATGTAATCAGCTGCACAATGGGTTCCTACTAATTCCTGTCATAAAAATTTTCTCTAGGGACCAGGACATTATCCTCCACCCCGCTCTATAGTACAGAGATCTCCCAAAGCAAATGGATGAGCAGATGCACTTGGGAGGCAGTTCTGCTGAGGTTTATTATCCTTTTCAAGGAGTGGGCACTAATGTCTTAAGGACAGGCATCAAGGCTGCAAAGACTTAAGAAGGAATGAGGACACTGCAAATGTGTCTAAAAAGATTTGGTTGGATATCTGTGAGGAGAAAAAGATGTTTCAACTGCATTGTTAAATGTGAAAATTGTATTCCTCCTCTAAAAGACAGCAGTAGTAAAGATGATGTTGTAGAAGCTTTTTGTAGGGCAGAGTTAATTTGTTTTTTACATTCAGGAACATTAGTTTTGAATAAAGCAGGCTTTTCTTATGTAACTTTGATTTTGGCTGGCGCACAATGATAACTTTTTAGGATCACCTTCTGAATTCAAAAGCGGGTGTTTAATCATAACTGAGATAAAGAAATAAACAATATTTACTAGGGACTAGACCCTTATGGAAGGTAGGAGTCTTAAATAAACAAGTTGTGACGAATACAAAAAAGAATAAAGTATGTTTCTCTTTGTTCTATAGCAATTAGACCCAGCCTTGAAGAAAAGCAGGGAAGGGAGGAAGGGGAGAGCACTGAAATGCTCAGACAGATTGGAGTACAGGGCTAAGGAGCATTGTGACCTGTTGTGGTTATAATCTGAGAGGACAGGATATTTTCCCAAATCAGGAAGGAAGAAGGTGAAACCATTGTAATGGAAATCTGTTACATTTCCCTGTAATGTTTGTGCCTATCCTAGCTTAATGGTTCCTAATAAGAAAAATCAGATTGAATCCACATTGCCAGGGCAGTTGCAGCACCAGATTGAATGCTAACTGGACTGGGATGTGTCTGGAAATACAATATATTTAACCCATTCTCCACTGCCTTTGTCCACCAACCCTCTCATTCATATGTCTAGGGACACAAAGTGTATGTGCTCTACCATGTTGGTGTGGCGAGCATGTACATCTTTTTAATAGACATTTAAACTCAGTGCTTCCTTTGTCTCTGGTTTGGTTTTTTTGTTTTTGTTTTTGTTTTTTTTCCTTTGGCTGAATGGTTTGGTTTTCTTATAATTCCTGAGCATTACTTGTTTTGCTTACCAACCCGACAAAGTTTGTTTTGGCCCCCATGGTGTGACTGCACTATCTGTCATTCCTTGTAGTGCTGGAAACATGCATCCATAAATTTGGGTTGGTTTGACCTTTGGCTCATCTCTGCCCTATATAATGGGAGTAACACTGTTGTGCAAATGAACCCCTGACAGAAGTACTCAGGGAGTGACAGAGCATCCTTCTGTTGGGCAGGAAAAAAATCTTGTTTTGTATTCCCAAATAAATCTAGATTATGTTCTTTAGAAAAACTATTCTTATAGATCACATTGCCATGGGGGGAAAATGTACTGTCAGCTGAAAGGGTATTTGATTCAGTGTTCCTTGACTGGGTCCCACGGGCTGTCAGAAAAACAGTATATTCCTGATCAGGTCTGGTAAACAAGGAGAGACAGAAAAGGAGGGAGGGCAGGCTGCACAGAGCCAACCCTCTGCCTGCCATGCTTGTTTTCACGGAAACAAGATCAGTAGTTCTGTTCTTTGATGTGAAAAGAAACCTTCAAAAACCCTCATGAAGAGAAAGCTTGTATCTGAAAATTCAGTCACTTGTCTGAAATTTGTGGTTGTTATGATTCTCTTTCTCTCGCTTTCCTTCTTCAAAATGTGGGGATACAGAGCAAAAAGACAGTCACAGCAGGAGTGTGTTGTGCACAGGCAGCTCTGCAAAATTCAGCTGATCTCAGGTCCACCATTTCTCTGCAATAGATATCTGCAATTTCAGCTTGTAAGATCATCCCAGATTATACCAGTTTGTGTAATGATTCAGTACTGGAAGTAAACATCCGCCAGCTCACTTAACACATTTCACTTATGTTATAAACCAGGCTGAAAATCCCCAGCAGGAAGACACGAAGTCCAGCCTTTTTTTGCTCACCTATTGTTTGTCTTCAGTGCATGGGAATAGATTATATCTTGTGTATAGCCTCTGTGCTCTCATGCAGTCCATGTATACCCTTTATCCAATGAACTTTTCAAGTGTTTTCATATCACATGTGAAGTGAGTTTGTTTCAGCACTGTAAACAGTTTTGTACTGAATATAATTGCAGTCTTTCTGCTACAGACATTAATGTCTCCTTACTCACAGAACTAAGAGTTACCTTTCCTTCATCAGAAATTGTAACAGTATTCTCAAAGCTACTCTAATGGAATTTTTTTTTTCAAGAAATTCTTCAGCTAATTCCCACTTCATTCACATACTGGTAACCACTGTAAAAACTTCTGGAAATTCAGAAGAATAAGTTTTTATGTAATCCTAGAAGCAGAAGATGAAGGAAATTCTCCAAGCTGTAATTTCAGAGAGTCTGGATCACAAATATAAAGACTCATTTAAGTGCAGTCTCTTTGCTTTAATAAGGATTGATATGAAGCTTTTGGATTTACCAGTCATATGTGCTGCAGTCAGTGGCTGGGTCAAGAACATAGTCCTACTAACAGGAGGTAACTCTTAAGGCTCTGCTTATCCCTAGGCAGGTGTTTATGTGGTGTTTAGGATGCTTGGTATGTAAAGCATGTCAGTATCCTATGGAAAAGCTGGGATGTATGTTCCAGGGACTGGTGATTTCATCTGGAAGACCTATCTGAGGAAGAAATGGAGTCAAATATATCTTGTTTGTTTTGGCTTTGAGCTTGCTGAAGCTTTTTCTCTTTTTCTAAGGCAGTGCAACTGTGGTAAGGTTGCTCAGAGGATGCCCAGGATTATTAGGTGGTAGTCTGTCCATCAAAAGACAAACAGCTTCAGGGCCCCAGGATGTCTCCCTCCTTGAAGTTGCCCACTGTCTCCCCTGTTTTCCATAGAAACACATGGATATGGTTCAGTGCAAAGTTGGCTTTAGTTTAAATGAAAGGGAGAAAGGAATAAGACTTTCAGATCAGGTAACCAGACTTTGGTTTGAAAAACTGGTGTCTACCAAGGGAGGCTGGAATCTCCCTTGGAATGGAGAACATGACCCCCTTCCCTCCAAATTATTATAACTTTGAAATTAAGGGGCTTCCAGGCAAAGATACGGAAAAAGGAGTTCTTTACTAGTATGTGTGTGTATAAGAAGGCAACATCAACACTGGCAGCAACAACAAAGCAACCCCGAAAGGCAGGAACAGCCTCTCTCGGCTGTCAGGCACCTTCCCCTTCGGTGCAGTTACACTCACAGCCGGCAGGGGCGCCGGTGGCTCCCGGCCGGGCGGGGCGGGTGCGATGATTCCTCCGCGCCTGCAGGGGGCGCTGTGGCGCGAGCTCGGCCGCGTCTCCCGTCACGTGGTAACGGCGGATGGGCTGGATGGTGAGAATGGCCTGCTACCAGAACCTTGGAGCAGCAGCTGGAATGGCAGGGCATGCTCAGGTAGCAAGCAAGAGGTAGCAGAAACTCCACAGGTGTAACAAGGGCCACGGAGTTGGGGTAGGGGTTGTGGGTTAGACTGCAGCAAAAAAAGCCCGGGGCAGTGGCAGAAAGCAGCAGAGGTGGGCAGTGGCAGCTGAGCTCCTCTGCAGCAGCTGCCACAGGCAGCCAGAAAGACATGGCCTCTGGGAAGGGGGAGGGTCTCTTCCCCTCAGGCACCCGAACAGATGGCAAGGGTCCTTTCCAGTGAGGCAAGGTGCCAATAAGGACCATGGCTGCTCTCACCAGGAAAGGCTCACTTGGGTTAAGAGAAAACAGGGCAGGGCTGGACTCTGGCAGCAGCAGCGAATTCCACCCCACCGTGCAGCAGCTTGGCTGTCCTCCTCCGAAGCTGAGAGAGCAAGAAAGCCAGGAGCTGTGCCCATCTCCTTTTCCCCCAGTCCAATTCTCAAGGTATCTCTGCCCCTCCAAGAGAAACCCCTCAGTTAAGAGAGTGGCCAGCTGCATCCTTCTCATGGAAACTTCTTTTGTCTCTCTTAAGTATCAGTCATTATTGTTTCTTAGTGAGAAATGGGACAAAATTCCATGAGAGAAAGAAACAAAAGGAAAAATCCTAGACCCCAACAGCCCCAAAGCAGAGCAGGAAACTCTCCATGTTCTGTTCGGCCAGACCTTCTAAGGAGAATCGGTACCTTCTGCCAAAGTGAAGAATGAGCTGCTCAGGAGACAGAGCTTTTTAAGCCTCTCCACAGACATCCTCCATTTCTTGTCTGACCATGTTCCTCCACTCCTGCATGGCCAGGTGATTAACCTTCATTCTGTTGCTGGTACTGACAAACTCTAGGGAGATCAAAGAGAATTCTCTAGAGAAAATAATGTTGTTTTCCTTTAGGTTAATGCAAACTAAAGACAAAATGGATCACAATACTGAACCTTCAACAGTGTGTATATAGGTATAGCTGGAAGTTGCTTAAATAGGACATGTTGTTCAGTGGATTCCAGTCTGGCCTAGAAAAGCAGCTGCCTGAGTTAAAAGAAGTCTGTCGTAAGTGTTAGTGACTATTGTAGTCATGAGTCTCTCAGACACAGTTTGTTCAGCTAAAGTGTTTTGTGTCTGCTAAATGTCCAGTGTTTGGAGTAATACAGTGCTTTGAAAAAAATGAAGGGAGGGTGGTATTTTTATATTAAGTAGATTGAATGGTCAGTTGAATGATAGTATGAGATGGCACATAGCCAAGTATGCTTTATTGTTAAAGTTTCTTCTGCTGTAGGTTTTCAGATATTTTATGCCAACATATTAAAAACCAAAAAGCTGTGTTTATCTATCTATCTATCTATCTATCTATCTATCTATCTATCTGTCTGTCTGTCTGTCTGTCTATCTATCTATCTACCTACCTCTAATTTTTGTTTACTTGTCTCTTTTGTTTGTTAGCTGCAAAAAGACTTAAGGCTGCAAGTGTTGAGTGGGGGCCCTTGCTCACATAACTCATGCATCCATTATGTGAATGGATCCTTTGTCACTTTGTGTTTGTTTTTTATTTGTTGACTTAAATTGAAATTAAAACCAGATGACAAAATTGTGAGGAGGCCATGGAGTCTTATTTGGGAAGAAAAACAATACTTTTTACAACATTGTCCTTGAAAAAAAGGAAAAGCAAACAAGAAGGCTTTTGGGCTAGGAAGCCGATGTTCCTGCCTTCACTGATGTGGCAAAGGAATGAAGTGAGTGCTGCTCAGTGGGATGTATCAATCAATGACTGAAAACTGAAATCTGCAGTTATTTATATTTGGATGCTACCTGTGTGTGGCCAAGTCCTGAATGCCATGACTCCACCTTCCACCCTTTCCTAAGCCCTGGAAGCCACAGTCCAACAGACATGTCTCCTCCCATCCTTCAAAGATAGTGCTGCTCTTTGAAGTGACTGTGCCATTAGTGGTTGGTCGATCTATTGTTTATTTCTTTATTTTAGTCCAATTGCCAGGACACGTAATAGTTATGCAGCGTGCTTCTGTGCTTGGCCTAATGCTGTCAACATCTAACAGGGTGGCAAGTGTGCAGAGCGAACCAGGACAGCAGAACCTCCTTCTGCAGCAGCCCCTGGGGCGGAAGAGAGGCCTACGGCAGGTGAGGACACAGGCAGTAAACAAACCTTCTCTCCTGCTGTGTGATTTGGTTTGGCTTTTCTTGTATGTGGCTGTTTGGACATGATGTGTGGATGCGATGTGTCCCTTCTACCTAATTTTTGCTATACTAGTGCAGGAACTATAGCACATATTGTAGCTGTGAAGTCAGACAAATCCCTAAGAGAGGAGGTGCCCTTGGTTTTAAATTCCTCAGTCTTGTCCTCTGCAGGCTTTTTTCTTATTATTAAATAATGGTCACACAACCTGCACTGCATTACATTCAGTGTTGAAACTGAAAACTCACAGAGCCCAGAGGTTCATATGAAGGAGATGTCTGAGCCATGGAAACCTTAAAACAAGTATCTGCTAAAAGTAGAGTGAATGGACATCTAGAGGTACAGACAGTGATGATCTCTTCTCCTTTCAGAGAAGAAGCTGTGCAGTATGTGAACATACATTAGCCTAACTCTCTCTTCCAATGTTTAGCTTCGACGACCACTGCTGTCACGTCAGAAAACTCAAACCGAACCTCGGAGCCGTCATGGAGCTCGACTTTCAACCACGCGACGGAGCATCCAACCAAAGCCAAAATCTTGCGGTAGGGCAATGCTGCTTTTCCAAAACCAGCACTCCACACTGGAAAGTAGGAAATACTGTGGTTTTAGCTTAAAGGAATAGTAGGTTGTTTCTAGCTTATATTAAAGTGAAGCAGCTTTATACTTCTTCCTAGTATATGGCTATCCTATCAGAAATCTACCCCCTCAAAACACATTGATGGTTTCTCCAGAGGTTTTCAAGGTCAAACAGGACATGGACAATGAATTACCTTGTTTCCAAGAGTTGTGGAGAATTTAGGGGATGGGTTTCCTCTAGTCACGGTGCTTTATCCAGAACCTCCAGATACGCAAGTTTGGAAGATGCTCTTGAGAGTAGTACAAAGAAGGAAATGTCCCATCATAAGCTTAGCAGTGCAGAGCTTTAAGGATTGTATATGGAAATGAATGTAGGACTGTTTCAGTGTGTGCTGTATGTTTCCAGGAGTCAGCACTGCCAAGCTGAGCAGGTGGCTGTATTCTGTACCATCTGGAGTGAGCACTGAGCTTTGGAGGAAACATCTGAAGAGCAAAGGTTACTTGTGAACTTCCTGGGTTTCTAACTGCTCAGCAGGAGTGTGCTGGGGCAACAGCACTGCTGGAGATGTTTGAAACATAAAAGTTAACCAAAAATAATTAAGAGCAGGAACAGGAATATCAGTTTTACTGTTAGGTTTTTAGTGTAGCGGTCTTTACTCTGTGCTCTTCTGTTATTCCTGCCTAGTGGACTTAGTCTGCTGCACTTTCTTTTCTCAGATTTTCTGCAAAACCTTGGGCAATTCTATCTTTTTGCTTGCCAGTTTTTCTTTTTTATTTGAGGGCAGAAGTGCCTAACACACATGGGATTCAACTCAATGTATTCTTCTTGAATGGAAAGATGTTATGGGTGGTGTTTTTCTCACCAAACCATGACAAAGGTAGGTGTGCTGGCTAGACTTCAGGTGATCCCAGAGTCTTGCTGTTGCTGTAGTAGAAGCTCAGGGTAAAAGGCTTTTAGATTAGATGCCAGTTAGACAGCCTATATAAAAATGGGATGAACCACAAATCTTGTCTTAGTTGTAAAAACTCCAGGGATTCTCTCTCTTCTTTTCTTGTGATTGTCTTCCCAAATTTTAACCCTCAGTTTTCTGGGCTTTGTACCCTCAGCAGAGCAGAAGCGATCAGTGACATTCACAGAAGTCCAGCCTGAGGCACCCCCAACCTGCGCTGTGGACCCGCCGGTACAGCAGCCGGGCTGCAGCCACAGCAGCCCCCAGGCCACTAGCCAGCAGGAGCCCCTCAGCAGACCTGTGCTGACTTCCTCACCTGCCACTGTTGTAGCTGATCTCCACATCCAGGTAACGTTACTGGTGGGTTTGTAGCCTGTGTCCCTCCACTGTTCCATCCCAGGCACGGGGAAGCACCGGATTCATTACGGCACTGTAATGAAAGCTGGCAGAAGAGTGAAGACTGCAAATTCTCCTGTGTGTCTGTTCTTTAGGCTGTTTACTGTCCAGCTCCGTGTTTCTGTAAAGCCATTCCCTTCCAGATTTATGCAAGAATTCTTAATATGAAAATATTTTTTCTGCATCTTCCCATCTTGTACAGTGTCCTTCTGGACCTAATAACCAAGGCAATAACCTGTCCTCAACAGCTTGCTCCCTGAGAGATGCCTCCTTAAGGAAGGAATTCATCAAAGCCTCAGGAGTGTTTTAGCAAAAGCATCACATTGCAAAAGAAACTGCTTATCCAACATTTTTCTGCACTATTTTCCGAGGATGGTACAGGGACAATCCCAGTCATCCCTTCAACAGTGACATTGAGATCACTTTTATATGCCCAGATGTCCATTGTCTTTTGAGGTTATGTCCTTTCCCACGAACAAATGAATGATCTCTGTCTTCAGAATCATAGAGTGAATCACAGAATTGTTTGGACTCATTCCACCCCCTGCCATGTGCAGGGACACCTTCCACCAGACCAGGTTGCTCCAAGCCCTTTCCAGCCTGGCCTAGAACTCTTCCAGGGATGGGGCATTCACAGCTGCTCTAGGAAATCTTTTCTAGGTGCCTCACTATCCTCATAGTGAAGAATTTTTTCCTAATATCGCATCTAAACCTACTATCAGTTTGAAGCCATATGCTAAAAAAGATGAAATGAGGAGGTGTTAATGACTCAAATCAGATAACCTTTCTGATCATTGTTGTAAATTTGATTCACCAGCAAAAGTATATCATTTTTAGGGTATAATTTTAAGGGATTTTTAATCTGCAAATGCCTGGTTCTTTATGGTAAAATGTATATCTGAATGAGAAAATACTTTATAGACATTCCTTTCTTTTTTTTGCCCCTCTCCCTTCTGCTTTCTCTGAGCCTGACCACCAGCTCTCCTCAACTGCAGAGCGAGGCACTCTCTGCTGAGAAGGAGAAGGAGAAAGAGGAGGGCTTGGAGTCCCGGCCAACAACAGCACAGAGCACCCCACCGGCCCAGCTCTCTGACACTGAGGACTACACTGGCCTCGAGACCACCAGCTTGCTGCAGCATGGGGACACTGTCCTGCACATCAGTGAGGACAATGGGATGGAGAATCCTTTGCTGGCCACTCACTTCAGCTTCACTCATGTGGAGCTCGGGGAGACAGATGTCGATCTAGATGAATCTCATGTTTAACGCTTGGGGAAGTACAGTAGTGGGAGGAGGAAGGAAACATTTACCTTTCCTTAGAGTTCCCTGCTAAATAGTAACTAATTAAAACAAGAGCACTTTATTATCCAAAAGCAGGAAATAGCTATCAGCCACTTACTACAGGCTGGCAAATTTCTACTTGTGAGATCTATTTCAGTTCGGAGCAGGACCACGGGAACCAAGAATGTGTACAGAATTCTCAGGATAGGGGTGTGTAGGCAAATAGTCCATAGAGCCCTGATCTGACAGCCATGTACTGTGATCAACAGCCGCACTGGGTAATGGGCTGTTGGACCGTGTGAGACAGAGAAGTCTCTTCTGAGACTGTGCCTAAGATTTATTTTTGTAGTGTTTTAGAGAGGAGGGCTATGTAGCAACTGAATCCAAGGCTCTTACACCTTAAAGACAGTGAAAACACGGACAGAAAGTAGCGATCTAAAGCTTGATTTTCTCAAGCCTTGGACCATTGTTTCTAACTTGCAGAGAAATGATATGCACCATGAAGCAATTAGACTTTTTTTTTTTTTTTGGCACTGCAGACTTTAGTTGAGTTTATTTTTGTTTATTATTTCCATTCCACTCAGTAAAATATTGTTCTTGTGCCACAAAAATATTTACTCTGTAAAACTAAATACAGTATATACCGTAAGCAGGAATGCATGTGCTGCACACAGACACAGGTGGGCAGGGGCTGAGTGGTCTGCAGGTGGTATAAATAGCTCACACTGTCTTGCTTTAATGTTCTGAGCTATTCATCTCCACAGCTTAAAAAAACCCAAGAAACCGCATCTGGGATGCACAAGCAACTGCTCCACTGATGCTGTTGGATGTACTTAGAGGAATTTAAAGTAAATATTTATATATGGTATTTTCGTGTTCCTATATATATAAAAATATATATGTACCTTATAAACAAAAGATGGATATTGCAGGGCAGAAACTTGATGAAAGAATCTATTTTTGGCATGCTGAGATTGTATTTTAAAAGATTTCATTTTATGTATATAATTTTCATGGCTGTGAGTATTAGATAAATGTATGTAACATTTATAGAAGGTGGAGGTCCCGGGACGGTCAGCTGAAGTTACAGCTGAGTTATGGGTTTTGCTGCAGCATCATGGAATTACAATGAAATGTGAATTTAGCAATTAGCTGCCTATGGGCAAACTGCAAAACAGCTGTGAAACAAACCATTAAATCATCAGCAATGCCCAAAGATACCCTTGGGAATCATACACTGCCTTTTTTAGCTCATGTTAGACTAACTGGAGTTTATAATCATGTCATTATTGGCAGAGGAAAATGTTTTGGATCATCCTGAGAGTATCTAAAATGTACTAATTACCACTTGGGCTCTGAGGGCTTGCAATTTGGACACACATCATAGTATCCTTCTAGCCATCTCCAAAGAAAGGACTCACAGCTCTCCTCACCGGCTCTAAAATAGCTGTTGAAGTACTACCCTATAAATGGCTGCCTTGCTGCTGTAGTGCAGCACACAGGTTTTCCTAGGGCTTAGACAATTAACCACACACCTGACACCAGGTTTCAGCCTGCAAAGCCCATGGAGCCTTAGGCTGCTCTGCCTGGCATTTGCCAAATGCTCACATTTGACAGGAGCTGTGCGTGCCAGTCTGGGCAGGGAACTCACTCATGTTAAACCTCTGAAGAGAGCAAAAGACATCTTTCTCCCAGGTGCTGAGCATGCTGTGCTACCACTCCGTTGGTGAAAGATGGAGAATCTCAGCATGTCTTGGGAAAAGCAGGGCTGAAAAGGTAACTATATTTATAGTGCACCACCTACATCCCCCACGTATATGGGGCTTTTAATGTACAGATGGTGCTCTAATGCAAGCTCCAAAGGGTACCTGGTCTTGTAAGAGAGGTGTTTAGGTGGAGGTGACAGTGTCCTCATGGATGTCCTGGATGATAAACTGATTCCTCTGCTGACCAAAACATGCTGTACTGCTTCTTATCTCCTTAGTGCCCAGAGTCAGCGCCAGCTACCTGTGGGATGCTGCTTTAGATTAGCTCCTAGCTCAGATGTCACTCCAAGAATTGCTAAATTCCAGATGTTAAGTTTTATTAGTAACACTGATGCACAAATGACAGATGTAAACCACAGCTTCACTTTCAAGTCCCAAGGTAGGCTTGGTCACTGGCAGTCTGAGGGGGAGGAAAGCTTCAGACCTGAGCTGAGTAAACAGCTGGGACACAACACATACAGAATTCATGGTGCACTTTATAGAGTGACCTTTTCTGCTGAAAATGAGAAAGCATCTTTCTTAATGAAAAGTAGAGGCCTTCCCACAGTACTCTAGAGATGACGAAATAACTGTGATTTACTTCATTTAATTCAGTGTATATAATAACTTTCAAGTTTCCACTGTCACAGGTGAATCCACAGTAGTAAGCCATAGCAAGGACAAAAATGCCTCTTTTTAATGTCTACCCTACTAGAAATGCATCTTATAAATGATGTAATCTGTAATTTAGTTTTATTCAGGTTGCTGAGCAGCTGGCTTTGGTTTTGTGAGATGATTGTTGAGAAATGGCACAGACAGGCCAGTCCGTTAGCCTGACTTCCCATGTGTTTTACTGTCATATCAGTTGCATTTAATGCCGTCCTGATGAGGGGCATACAAAATACTTTAGCTGGTTTGTGTTTTCCTCCAATATCTCTGTATCAGAACTGGTGTATTTCTGTTGCGACGACAAACGATGCTGCTTTACATAGTGTTAGACGCCTTAAGCACATGTCGCGTTCAGCAATGTCCGGCTATACCCGTCTTGTCCACGTGTCAGTCCCGTTGCCTCAGCATTTTATGCAAACGTTATCTCGAGGATGAAATACAAAGGAACGACGGCAAAGGACAGAGTTTTGTGTTTGAGCTTCTTGCGTAACACGGTCGGCCTCTCGCACTCCAAAGGGCTTCGATACGCGGTTTTGTTCCGGGATACCGACAGCGCTTGTTAAACTTTACCCATCTGCTCCCAGGCCTGGCCAGGCGGTGCCGCGGGAACGGGCTGTGGCAATGGCTCTGCCCGACGTGGGGCTGGAACTGTGCTTTGGGAGGGACAAAATACACTTCGCTGGGAACTTAACATCACTTACACAAGGGCTATTACTATTATCATTATTATTTCCACCACTTTGGGCCGGAGGGCGCAGCCACGCCAGCACTGCCGAAGCCGTTTGTGCCGCGTCAGAGCGGGCGGAGCCGCGGCCCTAAGATGGCGGGGGCACCGCCCCGGCCCTCCCACCGCCCCGGCCCTCCCTCCGTCCCGGCAGAAGCCGCGGCGGCAGCGATGGCGTCAGGGTGTCGGATCGGTCCCTCCATCCTGAACANCCGGGGGCGCGGGGGGCGGGCTGTTCCGCCCGCCCCTCCCGGCCTGGCCGGGGTAATTTGCGGGCGGGCGCGTCTCTCTCTTCGGCCCCAAGACACTTCGTCCCGAACATCACCTTCGGCCACCCCGTCGTGGAGAGCCTGCGCAAGCGGTTGGGCCAGGAGCCGTTCTTCGGTAAGGGCCGGGGGCTGCGGGGCGCTGCCTCTTCGGCAGCGGGATTTGGGCCCACTGCCCGCTCGCTCTCCTCTTCCAGACATGCACATGATGGTGGCCACGCCAGAGCAGTGGGTGAAGCCCATGGCAGTCGCTGGCGCAAACCAGTACACTTTCCACCTAGAAGCGACGGACAATCCTGGGGCACTGATAAAGGACATTCGGGAAAATGGGATGAAGGTGAGGGGAGTACACACTTGCGGTCTGCTTAACTATCAGCTGCCTTGCTGGGAGGTTCTCTGTGGTTACCGGTGACAAGACCCGAGGGAACGACCTGTAACTGTGTCAGGGGAGGTTTGCGCAGGATATCAGGAAAAGGTTCTTCCCCCAGAGGGTGGTCGGGTACTGGACAGGCTCCGTAGGGAATGGTCGTGCCCCAAGGCTGCAAGAGCTTCAGGAACGTTTTGACACCGCTTTCAGGCACAGGGTGGGATTGGTGGGGTGTCTGAGCAGGGCCAGGAGTTGGGTTTGATGAGCCTTGTAGGTCCCTTCCAACTCAAGATACTTTGATTCCATGATTTTATGAAAAACTCATTGTTGCCACTTCAGGTGGTCAGGGATTGGAACATGCAGCCCTAACACACTGTGCATGAAGTTAGTCTTCAATTTTAGTGAAGAAAATCTCGAATTTTTAAATAAAGAAGCCTGTTCTTCCTGCTGTAACACAGACCCGTAATTACTTTCCTAGGAATCTGTACTGAGCTCAGGCCAGTCTTGCCCTGAGGTGCATGAATCCTAAGGTGCACTTGGATTTGGCTTCCCTTCCTGCAGGTTGGCCTGGCCATCAAGCCTGGCACTACAGTTGAACACTTGGCACCTTGGGCCAATCAGATAGACATGGCATTGGTGATGACAGTAGAACCTGGGTTTGGAGGACAGAAATTTATGGAAGATATGATGCCAAAGGTAAACTATGTTTCTCTTTCATTATTTATTGAGCTAAAAGCTAATTAACAGTAGGGAGTATAGTGGTGAAGTAGATAAACCTTGTCTAGATTTGTAAGAAGCTGAAGGGTGCCAGCTCAGTGGATCTCCATGCCCACCTTTTTGTCTGGTTCCTCAGGTTCAGTGGCTGAGGACACAGTTTCCCTCCTTGGATATAGAAGTGGATGGAGGAGTTGGGCCTGACACCATCCATAAGTGTGCAGAGGTAAGAGGTTGCAGCAGAGCAGCATTCTCAGTCACTGTGCTGAGAGAGATATCAACTCCCAGAAAATAAAGCTTAGGAGAAATTTTTAGTTTTCAGAGGGAACTGTAAAACACATTTAATATCAAAATCTCTTTTGAGGTCTAATTTTTTTTAATAGTGGCTATTGTAGCCTCCCCTAAACTACAGAAGTTTGTATCTTTTATTTTGGTGTAAATAGGAGCAATGTGATGAAGAAATGATGCATTTGGGGAGGAGCCATGTTTTCTGAACTTGACCTGGGGTTGTTAGTTAGAGGTGTGTCACGTGTGTCCCACTTGTTTGCACACCAGCCCAGAATTCACCACCTCCTCCAGTGTTTTACAAGCAAGCTGTAGACAGTGGCTCTGTTCTGTGTGACTAAGCAGGTGTTTGATGTCTTCCAGGCAGGTGCCAATATGATTGTGTCTGGCAGTGCTATTATGAAGAGCGCAGACCCGAGGTCTGTGATCAACCTCCTCAGGAATGTGTGTTCAGAAGCAGCCCAGAAGCGCAGTCTGGATCGATGAGACCTGCCCAAGCTGTGTTCCAGAATGCTCTGGGCATACAGGAGAACCCTTTTCTCGTGCGTAAGGGAGGGCTGGATGAACACCAACTACAGAAACTTCTTGCTGCTGAACAGAGGAATCATTCCTTCACTGCAATGAAGCAAGCAGCAGTGGGAAACATTCTTGCTGTCTTTCAGTGGTTTGAACCTGTCTCTTGATTTTGTGGAGGCTAAATTTGTGACACAATCTCTAATGCTGACTGGATTGAACTACAGTCAGTTTGTTGCTTGCTAGAAGAGTGTAGCATTGCCACAAGAATCTCTCTTGTGAAAGACTCTTAATCAAACTGCCTTCTGCTGTCTTGTATTTTGTCATTTGATCTGTGCATTCCTACAAAACTTGTCCACTACTGCATTAAACATCCCTTCCTTGGTGTGGTAAGTTCTTTAAGCTGACTGTCATAAATGAGTGGCTTTGGGAGTACATTGAGGGAAAATGCAGCTTAAGAGGTCTAAAAAAATCTGAGTGATGGTAGAAATGTTCCTGTCCTTTGTCTCTATTGTACTGGAAGTACTTGGCCTACAGAAGTCAAGCATCAAATCAGCATCTTTACCAGATCACAAAGTGGGGAATATCTTCTCATTTACCTTTCAAAAAGCCAGTTAAGACAGCTGTGTCTGAAATTCCTCAGAAGAAGGTTGCTTTAATGCTCTTTGGATAACTAAAAACCTTTATCTTGCCCCACAGTCTCCTTGGTTTGTACATATGTCTGAGTAAATGATTAAGACGGTAACATACAGAAATGGTATCTGCTGAAGAGATATGTAAGCTGAAATGCCTGGGATGGGTCTGTAAAACAACTTGTGGAACCAAATAGTTACCAGTCCTTCAATTTGCTGTGTCCACAGGCCTGGCCTGTTTGTGGACATGAAAGGTGAGTTACAGTGCACTAGAGGAAGACTGAGCAGGCCATTTTTAGGTGGACCTGTCTCCCATGGCTACAGTTAGGATTGCTGACTCTTAAAATATTTCATGGTATTCTGTGTGGTATTTTTCCCTTTAAGTTGCAATTACAGAAGGATTGCAAACAGTCTGCTGCCTTGTGGGGCCAGGTCAGGAGGCTCAGCAGCTGTAGCTAGGCCATTTCCACAGGGCCAAAGCCAGGTCTGTAGTCTTGGCAGCAACGCTGGGCAGGTGTCACCTGGCAGCTGCTGAGACAGTGCTAGAGCTGGTGCAGCCCTTCTGAGTCCAGGATCTGCAGGGTGCCCCACAGCAAGGGCCACTGCCTTTGTTAAGCAGGAGGAGCTAAGGCTAGTTCATGCACTTGAAACAAGTGTCTCAAATGGCTGAACTGCCACTCTTTTCTGTGGCAATTAACCACCATTGTGTGGTTAATTGTGGTTTAGGTGAACAAATGTTGCTTCCTGTTTCCACTTGCAACCCCATCTGGCAAGTAGCAAAAGAAAAATGGGAGTTGTCTGGACCTATTGTACTGAGAGATATTTCAGAGGAGGTTTGCCAAAACAAGCTTGGCCATGAAAGGCTGTAGTCCCAAGAGCTGTTGGGTGTGTGCTGGAGTAGCTTATCCATGCTTCTGGAAGGAACCAGCATACAGTTTAATGGACAAACAGCTACAGCTCTGGTAGCTAAAATGCGGGCTGCACAGCCATCAGCTGCTACAAAAATGCTAGTTCATGATGTGGAGTCTGGCTTTTCATGCCATTGAAAGCATTTTCATGCCATTGAAAGCAGTAGGACAACAGCTGTAGTATACTAATCTCCTGCAGTTGAGTGTAAGCTGGATTGAAGGAGTAATCAAACTATTTCTGCTTTTTTCCTAATTAATTTGGGGGTGACATCCAAGTTGTGCTAGTTAACTGATGGTACTAGACTTTGTGGAACCTTGTGGTATGTTCTCTGTTCATAGGTTGTAGCCATTTTGTAATTGTTTTAAAGATGGTAAGCTTGCACTTGCATTGACTCTTGGGTTAGGAGTCTTGTGGGAGAGACATTACATCCACAAAGTAAAATTATTTAATTGCTTCCTTCTGTCTGAATCCGACCCTGTGCGTTTTTGCAGGTGACTCCTGCTGCAGCAGCTTTTACACATCTAAGGTTAAATCTCTTAGTGACCACATCCATGAAATCACAATAATGAATTGTTTTTGTTCTTTAATGCTTAAGACTGTTTCAGTTTCTCAACTCTGTACCTTTACAGAGTGATCTGTTTGGGGCCTGTTTAGGCCTGTTGTCCTGTACTCAAGCTCTGAGTCACAGGACTGGAACTGAGTGCTGACATGAAAACCCAGAGAGCTGGTTGCATGGTCTCCCTGGGGTGAATAAACCCCAGGCCCATTAGATGTTGCAATCCTCTGGTAAGGTTTCGGCAACAAGGGAGAGCACAGTCTGTCATATTGAGGCATGTGGTCTAGAGTGGTCCTGAATGATCTGACAGAACAGGTCTGTCTGAACTAGAAAACAAGATGAAAACAACTTGGACAGAGCCAAGTCATGCTAGGCTTGCACATGTGCTGCACAGGGTGGTACAGCCCACAGCCCTGAGTGAGATAAAACACTGCAAGAGACACACACAGAGCTTAGTTTTAATAGGGTTTAAAGGTTCTTATTTCTACTTACATTCCATTAAGGTCCTGGATGCAGAGATGAAGCTTTTGAAACCAGAAGCAGAACATAAGAGGCGTTTAAAAAAGCACCTCAATTGAACATGGTAAATAGAGCACGTGGGAAATGGCTTTGTGCAGCTACAAACACCTACTTTTCATGTGTGTGGGGGGGCCTTGCTGCATTATGTTTTAAGCTTGTATTTCACAATCTTCGTAATACCTCCAGCCACAGCAGTAGGAGCAGCACTAACAGCTGTTTCGTAGCTTAACAGCCAAAGAGAGGTTGGGTTTTGTTGGGGGTTTTATTTTCTGTTTAAAACTTTGAGAAGGAAGGAAACCAAGCAGGGGATTTTGCACATATGGCTTCAATGATGAGCCTGGCCCTGAGCCTTCAGCCCGTTCCCACAACAGGTACACCAGCATTCATGCATCCTAATTACACCAGCATTCATGCAAAACTGAACTATCTGGAGGTGGGAGCCCAGCTGTGCCAGGACATAGGCTGCAAGCAGTAAACCAGAGTACCAGTGCTAATTCCAGCTGCTTGCAGGAAGGGGGAAAATGAAAGGAGAGGGCTGATCCTGGAACCAAGTTGAGTTCAGCAAGTTTTCTAAACCTGTTCCAGTACTGAAATGAGGCTGCTGAAAAATCAGGTGCCTCCCTGTCTGGAGCCAAAACACAGATTGGAGACAGAGAAGGCAGGGCACAGGTCTGCAGATTCTTGAGAAGCATCTCGCTTGCCATGTGCACACAGCACTGCCCAGCTGGCCCTGCCAGATGGAGGGATGCTGGAGGCAGGCAGGTGATGGGGGAAATGCAGCCTGTTCCTGGCCCCACTTCCCACTGGATTCTGCCTGCCTTGTGCAGCACCACTGAACTGATAGCAAAGCCCTGTGCGCCACCACTGCATGGAACAGCCGCGTGCTGGCACTGTGGAAGGAGGAACAGCTCTGGCACTGTGCTCCAGCACCCACAGTTTGGGGTCACAGGCCTAGCCAGCTGAGAGGCAGCTGTTGGAGAAAAGACTTTGGCTGGGGGTGGACTGGGGTAATGGGTAACATACATTTTGCTTCTGTCTTCTGCCTGCTCAGCCTAACTGCCCTTTTTATTGCTGTCTCATGAAGCACTAGCAAGTTCCCACAAGGGCTGGGAAGAACATACAGGAGGGGACACAGCAAGCGTGGTTCCCTTTGCTTGGACCAGTACCTGCCTGCAGTGAACAAGGTACCCAGCAGCTGCTTTAGCCCACACCGGGGCTGACCCCACAGCCACATGATGGTTTGGCACTGCAGCTGGGACCTGAACTTCAGTGCAGGGGTGCTCTGCAGTTCCCCAAGCTGACGAAATTGGGATAGCCCAGCTCCTATGACACAGGGGGTCTTTGGCCTCCTTTTTAACATCCTTCTGTTTCTACCCTCCAGTAAAGAAAAACCCTCCCGTAACAGACTGGATTGTATTTCCATTTCCTGGCAGCCCTCTCAGGACATGGAAGGCAGCTGGCCTGGCTGGCTGGTTTACTTGGTCTGTCCCCTCTCCTAAAGTGCACGAATTCTTCCCTCTGCCCCAGGAATCAGACAACACAGGAAGCCCATACCTTACAACAAAACTCAGTGAAAGCTGGTCAGATCAGGCTTCCTAAGGAGTAGATAGGGGTATAGAAAAGACTTGCAAAACATCTGAGACATGGACCTTTCAGAAACTTTTTCCTGAAAGCAGATGCACAGGCAGGGCAAGAGAGAGGGTAAAACACACCTCTGTCCTGAGGCACTGAGGAGGACCTTGGCCTCACAGTGTCAGTGCAGCATCAGTACCACACCACAGCAAAGCTGCAGTGGGTTTGTAGGCCAAGCAGGGCTCTGTGCCAAGAGGAAGTATTGCTATTTCTTCACTTCTAAAAGGCCATCAAATTCAGACTATATACAACATATATAGAAATAACTTTTAATTAAAAACCAACCTTGCATCAAAGATTATTGTATCAGACATTGAAGCAAGATTCAAGTTTAAGACAAACCAGTGTTAAAAAAGTGTTTAAAAAAATAATCAGAATGTGCAATAAACTACAATGTAGCAATAGGTTATAGTGTTGAAACTTTACTGAACTGTTTTCATATGCCCAGTGTGTATTTCCTGTCATTTTGACCAAAAAAATAAACTGACACTAAAACTGGGTCATCTGTCCAGTGCCATTCCAGGTATTACACATGGAAGAAAACTGCACGAAAAACAGAGACTCCTATTAAATTGCCTTCAACTGTCCTACACAGAAAAACTGCCCATTGATGGGTTATACCTACATTCAATGTTTAATCTTTGTTAATACCTCTTGGGATTGCAGATACATTCCAAGCTATGCTATTTAGATGCAAGTTTAAACAACCTGCCTTTGTTTTCTCACTGTGAATACACTGGGAAATTAAAAATCTACCCAGAATCACAACAGAAAGCTTTGGGGCTTTTTTAAAATTGCTCTTCAAGACATCAATCATCTTTTCCTTTCCAGCTAGTCACCAAATGTTGGCATACTTACGAGACTCTTACAAGGCACTGTACAGAAATTGGAACAAGACGTTAACATATTAAAGCAAAGTATTATGAGCCTCATTAGCTACTGAAGGACTAAGGAAGTAAGATGATCCAAACCACAGTATTCCATGGGCTATGTTACTCCCCTCTTTCCTCCTGTATTTATTTCCCTCCCCACAGGCCCAAAGCAGAGACACTGCTTTCCACATGTCAGATACACTGACTATGGCAATGCAGCGGACTACTTCTACCTTATTGCTTGAGGACATCAATATGAAACATGCCCTGACACTAACTGAGAGCTGACTATATGACTTAAGCTAGATGCAAGGCTTCCAGATCCCCTGGTTTGGACTGCTGATTCTCACCTACCCTTACCTTACACATGCAGTTAAGACAGGTTTTTGCCCCATGGTCATGCCACACAGGAAAATAATCTGATGCTATTGCTTATCCCCACTATTTTCAAGTAGTTTTTCTGTGTTCAGCTGAAGTTGTTGGATAAGGTAGGCAGCATCTCCTGCTGAACCAGAGTCCACTAGAACCAGATACACATTTGAAAACAAACAGAAAAGGATGATTATTGACAAATGTGGCAATATGACAACAGAAAGTGAACGGTGCCAGCAATTTATGTGCGCCCACTCCCGACACTGAGAATATTAGACTTCCAGCTTGAAATAATAACTTTCTCTTGGGGTTCAGGAAGAAGAAAGTGTTGTCTTTGGGATTTATCCTGCCTGTTACAAAGCAAGAAAGAAAATATATTATATGCAGCTAACATAAAGGTTTTGAATTGTGCTGTCATATGCTGTGTGAATGAGAGATTTTACCTTACACTTCTCTCCACCTTAACTGGCTTTCTTAATGAATCACATTATTCCCTGTCACCTTTGTTTTCTTGTACTGTTGCTTCCCAGGCAAATGCTTTTGCAGTCTTCTGACTCTTGGGTAGATTGTTTTCTTGGTGGACAGCCATTGTCTGGAAAAGCAGTGGGTGTGCCTGGAGTGCAGGGAGAGTCGCTGGGGAAAGCTGCACTTGACACTTCAGTCTGATTCGTTACTTGATCTTGGCACAGTAAAGCTTCTACCTCTTCATCTTTTAGTGGAAAAACTCTAAGTTCCCACAGCCCAGACTGAAAGGAAGCAAAAGAGTAGGAGTGAGGATGGAAAAAGAGTACAGAGGATAAAATGGGATTTCGGTTGAGTCTGAACTGATTAACACTGTACAGAATCATCTGCTATCAAGTAACAAATGAGTGTCTTTCTTTACAGTGTGTGCAGGGCTCTTCAGAAAAAGAATACAACACTGCTAGGCACCAAGATGTAAGCTGGCTGCATAAGGTTTTGAACTAATAACAGACCTACCCTTGAACAGACAAGGAAACTCTTTTCCACAATGCCAGACCATCAGGACACTTGACCCCCTTATGACCAGGCCTGTCTGGAACCTTGGCCAACACTACTGAAAAAACCCCAGCCTGAACCTAAGTCCTTCCATGCTCGCCTCAAAAACATGTGTCATGCATACATGATGAAACTTTTACCTGTTGACAAATCTGGCATTAATTTACAAAGCACAGCAGTGTAGTTCTAAACAGGAGTACTATGTTCAGTGTACATTAACTAGGGTGACAGCCTGAGATTCTGATCAGTGAGACAGGAGAATGTCTTCAGGTTTCTTTGTTGTCACTGAAGAACTGACCAGACCTGGAAGCTATTGGAAGCACCCACCTTCTCTTCCTGGCTCTCCCTGCCAAGTGGTGCCATCCCTGAACAAACAGAGCTGTGGGCTTCCAAAGTCAGGTCAGGAGCAGGATCAGCAACGCAGTGGTCTTTCTGCACCGAGTCCTGGCTGTGTCGACCATCAGCATTTTTGCTGTAAGATCTAGTGCAGAATTAGAAATTAGTTTTAAGAGCTACTCCCTGCCCTTTCACATTGCATGAGCAGTTCACATTTTCTTTTCAAAGTGTTTGGTTTCTCTATACATGCTACCTCTATTCTGCTTGCTTAAACCTAAAGAGCAGAGGAAAACTGATGTTCTTGACAACCTTGTTGGCTGGAGTCAAAGCAAAGCACTATGTGGAGGAACTAAGTGGATAAAATGAGTGGGACAGGCACACTCTGGCTGCAGACAGCTAGTGATTGGTCCCACTCTTGCATCTTGCTCCACATGCTCACCAGAACTGTGATTTTGTACAAGAGAAATCAGTGAGCCATGGGCTGGTTCCACTCGAGAGTGGCATCACCCACAGGAGCCAGTGGGGTCCAAACTGTGCTGTCAGCACTGTGCCAGTGCAACTGGAGAGACAAATCCTTGGGCTCCCCCTTACCACTTCTGCTCTGGACTCAAGTCCAAAGCAATCAAAAATGTAGTAAGATTAAAAATTTTGACCTCACTTCTAATAGGAATTTAAACTAGATATAAAATAGTGGCATGCGTCTGAAATGCCACGTGGAAACTTAACCTTGTTCATGTCAATGAGCAGTTTACTTCTGAATTCAAGCAGCCCTAAGATTTTACCAAGGAGTTCACACTTTCAAAATTAAGGTACCTACAGAACTTTTTATTTTTCAGTACACTTTCTGAAGCTGTGAGGTTTTATGTTCAAAATTGCTTAAAATAGAATTCCTCAATATGGCTTAGCTCTATTTTTATCCTACACTAAAAAAAGCTATCTTTGACTATTTATTCCTAGGGTCAAGGTTCACTTTCAGACAAGAGTAGACACAAGCATATGATAAACAGCAGAAAAGTTATCCCAACATTTATAGGCTGATTTTTGTCCTGGCAGATTGTGATTTATGGGAATCATTTTCTCAGGGCCAAACTGCAAATGCAGCTTTATGATGTTCATTCTTAAATACATTACTTTTTCAAGACTTTTAGTGGTTCTGTTCAAATCTAATGAGTTCTGCACCAGGTGGCAAGCCTGTGAGAATGAACCATTCACACGACTTTCTAAGTATAAGGCCCCTGGCACAGCCCAGGACCCTTCAGTAACAAATTTCTGAACACTGTGGAGTTTCATCTGAGTCATGTGAGTGATGAAGGACTCATAATATGCTGGATAAAGGCATAGTAACTGGTAGTGGCACAGTCTAGCAGTGCTCTGTGTTCAGTGAGGGAGGAAGGTATTTGTTGAGTAACGCTGGTTTAGTAATGTTTACTAACATGCCCAATTTCTATAAGTATACATGCCTCAGCACTGCCTTCCTTTTCCAGCCATGAAGTCAAATATACCTGGTACTGTACCTGATGAGTTAATTAATGAATGGTGCCCTCATTTTCAAACTTCTCTGTGATAGCATTTCTGATGCTGCCATACCCACAACGCACACCAGGTTCAATAGGAAGGCTCTTATCAAAGCCAATACACCTGCCTGCTGTTCCTCCTGGGCCAGCGGCTCTGCTCCCACAGGGACCACCTCGCACGCTCTCTTTCTTCATACTTTGTGTGACGCAAGGAAAAAGCTTTGTCTGACAGGTCTTCTACCTGTAATGAGATACAGGGAGAGCTGTGCTGTCATTATGAACATCACTAAAAATAACACCAGCCAGTATTATATATAATTCTGCAGAGGTCTGTTCAACAAACAAGAAGAGGCGACACAATGCATGCTTGCACTGCAAAGGCACACTTACATGCATTCAGTTTACGAGAGCTCTGGTGTATGGAATGCAGTCATTTTAGCTTTATTTCTTTACATGTTTGTGGTTGATCTGAACAGATATAGAAATTATATCCCCTTCATGTAACTAACACATTTTTCTCTATGGTGAGAGGCAGAAAATTAAGAGGACAGGTATTCATTTGCAAATCAAGGCAGTGTTAAAACTACATAATAAAGACAAGCAAAAATTCCAACAGTTTCCAAAGATTGCTTTAGGAGGAGACTGGGAGGCAGCAGGATTTGCCAGGTGCTCTTTAAGCACTGAGAAATAGGTTTGAGATCACCAAGGACTTTGGTAACTCCACATAGAGGAAGTCAGTGAACCTGAGGTGCGACATTCCTGCTGCGAAACCAAGCAGAAAATGGCTTCTGCTTTGAAGAGATTATTTCTTACCCAATGGTTTGCATGACCCCCAGTACAGCTTAAACCAGCCTTAATGCAAGTACTTTACCCACTTGTAGCAAAACAAGAGCCAGCTTTTTAGGTAAAAGACGTAACTATTGCACTCGACCTTCACTGTCAAAGTACCATCTGTGTTTCTCCGATGGCAACACACCAGGAAGTTTGTTCCTTAGCCAGGGCTAGCCGAGGAGCACTTTGCTGCCCCTCCCCCTCAATCCCCTGATGGCAGGGGGAGCTCTTGGCTGGACCCCTCCAGAACAGCTCACAGTTGTTTCAAAGTGCTCCAAACCATTCAAAGTTCACCTAAAATGCTGAGGTTGGCAGGAGCATTTGAGTGCTGCAGCCATGGATTTTATGCCAGCTAGTCCCAACTCAAAACCTGAGAAATTCTTGGAAAGAACAATTCCTGGTTACAAGAGCTGTGAAGCTGCACTGCCTGATCAGTCCTAGACAAGAATCATACTAATAATTGGGGGGTCATGGAAAATAAATGGCATCTTTTTTTTTTCCAGAGCAAAATCCTCAGTGGTGTTGTACAAGTAACACCATTTATCTTCCAATTGAGCTTACAAAATAGAGAACCAAATGCATGGTCCTTGCTGCAGTGCCAGTTAGTGCCATAGAGACACTGGCACTGCTCCACTTTGTTGTGTTTCTGTGGAAGGCATCCCCATATCACCAAGGGATGGAACCACCAAGGTGGTTCACAGCCATTAGGGGTACAATGGCAAAGTATCACAACCAATCAATATGATCCCAAAGGCTTCATTCTGATTGGAATCAGACACAGGACCCCTTTGTAGAAGTGCTCCTGCTCAACTCCTCCTCAGTCCAGCACTCGACAAGAACCTTCAGACAAAGAGGCTGCTTAGCTCATCTCATCACTTGTTGCTGAAGGCTCCTTCATTGCTTTTATTTATGTTAAGTAAAAGCTTTGTTAGCTGCTGGTTTCCTTTCATGCAAGTGAACTTAATGCACTTCCTTCTCCCTCTGAAATTCACCAGCTCTGTCACTTGGAGAGCATCCAGACAGGGCTATATCTCAATTCACATTTTGTCTTTCCAAGGTGAATGACATATAGTGTGAAAGTGAGAATTTTATGAACTACAGAAGTGTTGTTCCCTTGGGGAAAATTCAGGACTTTTCTGTGGTTGGATTTCCTTTGAAGTGGAAACAAATGATCATTTAGAAAGAAAAACTTAAGAATTTTAAAATACTTTTCTCAGCAAGTTGCCAAAACTTTTCATGCTGGGAAGAAATTTAATTTTTAACAAGCTTCCATTCAACAATCAAAGTCTACATTCCTCTCCAAGTGAAGAGTTTTGAAAAATACAAATATAAGCCTTGTTTGTTTTCCATAGATGGTGACAGCAGATTTAACCACTTGTTTATTTAAAATAAAGTTCTACCCTATTCTTTTGAACACTAAATTTTCTTATTTAAAAATTATTCTCTGTTCTAAGGGTAAAAATTTCATGACATCAGAATAAAAGGTCTCTCTACTTGGTTCAGTACAGCCTCTGCCCCTCCCCAGCTTTGTAATGCTTTATGTATTTCCTCTAACAGCTTTAGGTTAATTTAAAAAGTTCTGTAACAGGAGAGGTTTGGTGTTTTTTCCTCACTAAGGTTAGTTTGAAAAAGGACAAAGGAAGTGGATGGTTCTGGCAGTGATGTTGAGAGAAAAGACTGTGGGGAAGGCCTGTTTGTGAGGCATGTCGAATGATTTCACTCAAATTAAAATAAGCTTTAGATCCCCCCCCCATGACACTACAACACACTGTGCATTAATGTTGAATAGCACCAGGAATATTTCTGAAAGGTTCTCCAAACAATAAAATGTGTGTTTCACTCTTTGGCTCCACAGGTAACTCTGAGTCATAGGCCATGAAAACCCTTACACAAAACTAATTGCACAAGGAATTACTCTAAAGAATTTGTCATTACTAAAACAACTACAAAACAAACTTGACTCTTACAACTGTGCCTTTCCAGAAACTTTAACCTGGACAAAACAAATCAAAACAAAACAGGAGAACCTGTGCCACACCATTCCATGCCTTAAAGCAGTAAGACTACAAATTCATACATACGAACCAGGAAACTTGAATGTTCTATTTCCAGAAAGTATTTTTAGAGCAAGTAATAGAGCAGACATAGGTAGTAGATTAACTTCTGCATTGCCAATTTTGTTCTTATAAGGTAAAATTTCCAGAAACAAAAATGTCCCCGTAAAAGGTAAGCTTTTTGTTCTCAAAGACACAGTGGATAGTCCTGATTGCCAGCAAGTGCTGAAATCCTATCCTTCGAAGTGTGGCTCACATGGAACATGACAAATTGGGGATTTTTGAATTTTTGTGTAATTTAGTAAATGTTGGGTGCAGGTCTATTGCATGTATATGGATTGTTGCACTAAAAGCCCCTAAATGAATAAGACAGAGAAGGAGAAGGAGAAGGAGAAGGAGAAGGAGAAGAAGAAGAAGAAGAAGAAGAAGAAGAAGACAGAGAAGATGAGGATGACAAGGAAGATGAAGAAGAAGACAAAGAAGACAAAGATGATGAAGGAGAAGAAAAAAACGATCCAGTTGCAGAAACCCTGACTACTGCTTGACATAAGGACAAGTCTGAAGTTTTAAATTTAGCTATGCAGAAGATAGAGAAGAAACAATTATGTAATACCACAAAAAAAGTTTTAAAGTTGTATCATTTCCAACACCACCATAGACTACTATGCAGTGAAATGAAGAAAAAGAGCATTTATATAAAAGCAGAAAGTATATTTTGCCTTCCCCTGTGTTACATGAATGACCTGCTGAGGCTTGCTTTGACTTTACCACATGGAACAATTTCAAGAGTGTCTGCATGAGAGCAGAAAATGCCAACAGATAATGGTGGTGTTTCCTCATGTCTTTTTACAAGCTTACTCAGTAGCAAATGTAACTTGGCTCAAAGCTGAAGGAAGTGGAAGAATTATGATCAATCACCTTTTCTCAGTAGTCTGAAAAACATATGAACTAATTAACATGATCCCAAAAGAAAGGGGGAAATTGGCAAAGCATTATTTACACAAACAAGGTCATTAGCATTTTTCTCTTGTCCGACATCTCTCCTCCTCATTCTACCCAGTAACTGACAGATGATATAGAAGCAGTGGGCCACAGCAGGAGGCAAAGCTGCCATATTGTTAACTCAAGTTATTTCCTGGCCAGAGGACAAATCCTACAGGATTGAGAATCATGCCAAACAGAAATGTACTGGGAGGGCTAATTCAGACATTAGCCCATGAGCTTCAGAGAGACATCTTGAAGTTCCTTCAGCAAAACATATTAAAAGCACGAGACAAGTCATCTTTATGGCATCTGAAATCTAAACAAGAAATCCACTGATGAGTCCAAGCGAGTCCCTTGAAGCCCTGAATGCAAATCAGTGTTGAAATTCTTTACTCTCCCCAGATACCAAGACAAAGAGAGCAATGAACAGAAGATGCTCAAGGGACAATGTACCCTTGCTGTCTTTATTAGTTATTCTCCAAATGGTTTAATTAAATATCCTTGCAGAAGAGTTCTCCTGTGTGTGGAATTTGACCTTCTTGGTACAAAGGAAGAACAGGCATGTTTTCTGCTAGCTGGGATGGTACTAATCCAGAAGCTGGTGGGTGGAAGTGACATAAATTTGACCACAGATTTCCCAAGAATTTCTCAATTGCATTGGAAAAGGCAGGGATAGAGTAAGCTTCCTTCCAACCTGCCAAATATGCAACTACCTTGGGTAAGGTGCCAAATAAGTGCGACTACACCAGGTAAGGCACTGAGACCATGATGGTCTCCTAAAGGAAAGGTTATGGAGCTACAGGTAGCTACAGTCCTAGTAAACCTCTGAGGAAGTTCGTGCCTTTGTGGAGAGCATATTTTCTATTCCAAGGGAGTGACATAATGATTTGTTTACTGAGTTTAACGTAACCTTCTGCACTGCTACCTAAATGCTATCTTTTTCTACTGCTATGGCAACTAAACTCCTGCTGAAGAGATTCTCTAAAATAGCAGCTCAAGAACAGATATTGTGGATAAAGGCAGGAATACAAGTCCTACAGTTACAATTGGTGATAGTGACAGAGACAGGAGGGAGATTAGAAATGTCCAAAAGACATCTGACAGGTTTCTGGAAAAGAAGCCACAAAAAGATTGGAAGGACAGAAAATCAGCCTAGAGACCAGACCTGCTGGTACATTCACCCCGAGATTAGGAAATGCCTCAAACCCCTGATTAGAGGAGAAAGTCACCCCCAGCTGCAAAGTCCATGGGCATTCCCTGATGAAAAAGGTAGATTCTTATGTCTGGAGGAAGCAAAAGTAGCCCATGATATGCACACTTAGCTCAACAGGCAGGCAGGAAATGCTGAAGGTTATGTTGTTCCTGAGAATGCAGAAACGTTTGCTCCCAACAGGAGGGTTGCAGGAAAACAAATACTGAAAAGAAAACTGAGGAAACTTGCTGGACACACAGGCAAGATGCCTAATTACCATTTGAAGAGCAACATGCCATGGGAACTGGCCATGGAAGGAGAGGATGAGAGGGGAGGCCAGCACTGCAGCAGGCAGCCCCAGAAGACAGTCACACTTGGAGAGGCAACATTACAGTGCTCAGGAGCATGGTGTCAAAGCCAGATGCAACGGACCCTTTGAGAGTGCTGACTGAGCAGCAGCAAGGGACAGAAGAGCCAGACAAACAATGAACAAGGAATATTAATGGTATACTTGCATTTCTATCTTCCACTGTAGGGATAAGACACATTTTCACAATCTGACAGTTAATACTTTGTTTTTGAAACTTGAAACTTACCGGGATTTGTATGAAGTCAGTGATTTCAGAAAGTATATACCAATTACCCCAATTATATATTGTATCTACTTTAAATAAACCTTGTGGTTTAATTAAAATACAGCCTACCTCCTCTTCATCTGTTTGAGATTTTTCTAAAGGCTGAAGTTCAACAACTCTCCAGCTAGAAATAAGACAAGGAAAATAAAATTAAGTTTAAGGTGCTGATAACAGATGGCTGAAATTTATATTTTTCTTTCCCAACTTGGTATCTAACCTTTCCTTTTCCTAACACAGTCTTTCAGATATCCAATGCAGTTTCAATAATATTTTTCAACTTAAAACACAATAAAAAAGCAAATACATATTATGGATTCAAAGTACGGAACAAGTACATTTAGCACTTCAGGCAATGTGCTACTAAGACACTGAAGTAAGCAGAGGGTTTCATTTTTGAAATCTAAAGATGCTCTCTTTCTAAAACAAAGGAAAAAAGGTCTCTAGAATCATGGATTATAGGCCTACACTGTATGGAAAGAAATAAGCCTATTCTACTGTATCAGAATGGCTAAATTTAAAAAAAAAAAAGCTAAATCCCTTTCTGTTTAATTCACTGAAAATAGTTTACTACTTTCTTATGAACACACACAAAAAGACAGCCATCTCCAGATAACTGTTCAGAGCTTGTCAGCCTTATGGTATATTAAAGGCCATAACTACAATTAAGATTATATAAATCCCCTTCTATTTTTAGCCAGTCTGTGCATCTGCCACACCCTTGTGTATATCAAACTATTTCTCCTGCGCTATCAGCTGTCCAGTCTTCCCACCACTTCAGTCACATGAGCTGAAGTGCACACGTAAAAACTCAAGTGCGTGAAAAGATCATCTTAATATTATAACATTTTCCAACTCCATGTTAATTGTATTATTACTAGTTAACGTTCTCATTTTCATGTCTTTGCAATTAAGGAGATTGTGAACAAACCTTGGAGTAAGGATTTCTTTGTACTGCAGTTTCTCCAACTTCGATGGTGCCACCAGTGACATGGGAATAACAATATTGTCTATATCATAGGAGCTCTCACTTCTCAACCTCCTCCTGGAGTTATGCTGAATAATAGAATCAACACATGAGGACGTCAGCTCAAATCATAGGAAATACATGTTAGCAGAGAAACATTAGAAATTCACAAGGAGAAGGCCTGAACTTCAATGTAAACAGACTATTCTAAAGTGCTCATTTACATGTTTTTTGACAATGGTCAACTCAAGGGAATAGAGGAGTGTGTGTTGTCTGAACTATGTGGGACACACATTTAAACTCAACTCTGCATTAAAATATGACAACTTGCAGAATACCAGTAAACCACTAGGCTTAGCAAAACCATGGGACCTAAATCTGAATATTGTTGTGAATTTTCCATGAATTCCAGTAAAACAGTGTGTTTCTACAGGGACTTCACTGAGCTAGAGTTCTGCTGCTCCTCAGCAAGTTTATATACCAGGGACTTTGCCTGTATTTCTGCACAAAGAGTTTTAAATAGGGAAACTGAGAGGTAACATATTTTGTGATTCTATTTGTATCATGAGGCCATTTTATATAGATGCACCAAGTAAAGGGACATAAGAGCCCTAGTGTAAAACTGGGAACATAAATCATGGTATATTTAATGAAATTTGGGGAAAAAAAAGAAAAGGCAAAATGTCAATAAATCAAACTTACACTCCAGTTACATGATCTGCAAAATTCTTTTACAAACAAGTATCTGTTTTAGAAACACCACATACTCAATCTGGAATCAATTAGTTAATGTAATCTACTTAATTCACTGTAAAAATACTCTGCACTGTCATATGACTAAATCAGATGTAAAAGGCGTGTGGCTTTGGATTATTAATTTGCACAAATCTCTATTGATATTTCAGTTGGAACAGTGACACATTTTTGTTTTACCTGTGATGAAGTGCTGTGAGTGGGCCGAGACATGGCACTGACACTGCTCGTGGGAGCAAAACTCCCACTGTTGAGGGACTCAGGCTCTGCATGTTGGAAGGAGAATGTCTCAAACCGAGTGCTACTTTCACCTGTCATAAAAAATAGCAATAAACAATACATACTGGCTGTTGGCTATTAGACTGCAGATATTTTTCCATACAGTAATAGTAAAGTCATTTCTAGAAACCCACAGTAAGCCACTTAAAATTTACTGGATACTAAAAAAAGCCATCTAAATAAACACTTGCTATTCATCCTGTCATTGTTGTTCCATAAAATTCATCCCTCTTATTCTACGAAGGATTTTTTCTCATGGAACCACCTTCATATGGGCAAATCCTGACTCTTTTTCAGGAGCTGTCATAGACTACATACACAGCAAATACAATCTTACTTAGATGCCCCCTGTTCCCCAGCAGCACTTTTCTAGCTGGGGTGCATCTCCCAAATTTTCCCTGTTTCTTCCTTAACAAATGATAAAACTGGCAGCAAGAGTAACAAACTAAATCAGTTTAGATCTCCAAACCAGCAGTTTCTTCTGATTCACTGCTTCAGACAAATTGTAGTGCCTGTTTACTCCCATTCAGTCCCAAGACAAGCAGCATTTAAGGGGATTCAGAATTTAACCATCTGTTCCGCTTTCCTTCCATACCTTAATTTCCAGTAAGATAGTAGAACTCAGACTTAATATACCAACAAACAAAAAGAATGAATGTATTCCAGCATGGAAAAAGAGGTAAGACTGATCCTAAAGACTGTACTGCACAGGCTGGGTCAAGATCATGAACTCCCATCTCCTAGGCAGCTCTGCAACTCCCTGGCACACAGCTTTTATTTTTGGCCTTGTTCATTAGGGTGATCTTCCTCATGGATAATTTTTCCTAGACAGAGCCCAAATTAGGAATAAATATGTAGTACTACACCCATAGGACTAATAAACTAGACCTTGCGCTCCTACTCCTGAATGCACCACAGAACTATTTTCTGGCATTGGGAGACTATGATCCTCATGATAAAAGACTGCTTTTTTTTGTTCCATTTATAAAAAAACCAAAATACTATTGTCAGAAGACTAATGGTAACTTCAAAAGGTTTATAGCAAGATGTTTTCTGTCTTACTAGTGCTCCCAAGTAACTCCAGTTGTTGATCTCAGTGTTCATGACTACACTTACAGAAACTGAGAAACACTGTGTCAGAATCCACCTCTTGGGGACCAGCGAGTGGTCAGGGGAGTGAGTGGCACAGAAAACACGACCACTGGTGGTGAAAGGGGATAGGGGACAGCACCCCATTGGAGACAGGCACAGAGTGTAAGAGAAGGCTGTACAGCAAAGGCAGGGCTGTACTGCATGAGGGGAAGGATTCAAAGGACAACCCTCATCTAAATCCAAGGCAGTTTTCAGCGTTGCCCCCAAACAGCTTTTATTCTCTCCTAAAACCTTCTATTAATTGTGTGGTCTTGGTTTGGGGTTGTGGATTGTGGGTTTTGGGGTTTATTTTAATCCTAGATCATAATTTTTTATTAATTCATCACTGCAATAATTCCTGTATCTCCACCTTTAGTGTAAGACTATACTATCAGTTTTGCCTGGATATGCACCAGCAGCTTATTTTTCCACCATGTTAACTGGTCATTTACACCTTCTAATTCTTTCCTAAGGGAAATTTTAAACTAATATGGTTTCTCCTCTTGCTCAGTGACTTATTTTCTTCAAACGTCTTGCGAAGAATTTTGCCAAAGATTTTCCAAAAGTTACGTAAGCGAATCTGTAACAGAATGTGTTAGGCTTTACATTCTAACAGCCTGGAGAGGTAAGATGCCATTTGTCATTACAGTGCTAAATTTTTTATCCCTACATTATCACATTATTCTACAGAATTTCAGGGCACTTCCTATTAATTTATCAAGTGCTGAAGTAGAGATTCAGTGGCTTAAAATAGAAAGGTAACAAGGGTAAAAAACACAGTAAGAAGTGGCTATCCAGAAGTCCTCTTAACAGTCCGGAAGGGATCCAGAACCACAAATGACAGTACACAATGAATGGAATATAGTGGACTAAAGATGCCAGGACTGTTTCATTGGACATGACTTAACAGATAACTTTGCAGTTCAGTCTATTTCACTGACTACTATTAAAAAAACCCTTTCGTATTAAGAATGACACCCAGTATGAAAAGAACACAGTTGAACTGCTGAAGAGTTTCCTTTAAGAGTACTCAAAAAATAAAATACAAGAACCTTGTCTCATTTTGTATGTACACTTAAGAAGAAAGATGATTACTATGCTTTAAAATAGCAAATTATTTTCATGGTGTTCTAAGTCTGTTTCTTCCTAAGTTTCATAACAGTATTTTTTTTGGAGTCAACTTAAAATTAATTCTCAGAGCTCAGTGATATTCATACAGTACATATTTTAAAAGATGTAATGCCCTCTTACAATGCTATTTTTCTCTTACCTACTGCTGTCTCACTTAGATGCCTTTTCTTTCTTCCTTCTGACAGCTGGTCAGGTGTTCCTAACAGTGACTGAGATTTGGAATTAGACAAACAGCCACTGCTCCATTGTTCGACAGAAATATGTGGATTATAGTCTATAATAGAAAAAGCATGTATCAAGCTGAGAAATTACTTTTCATCAGTACAATTTACAGGAAATCTCAACTACTGAACTATTTATAATGGAAAAACCCCCCAAGCTTCTGATAGGAATCCAAATAGTAACAGGTCTGCAGTCAGGCACCTGGTCCAAACTTGTGTCCTCCTACAGCTTTGGTGGGATGTCAGTCCATTAAAGGAGAACCTGATACTGTGGACTGAGAAGACATTCCTCTTCCACCTAAAGCTACCTTCTCTGATAACCTGCTTTGTGACAAATTTATATACTGAACCTCTTGATGGCAGAAAATACTGAAGAATGAAAAGTGGCCTTGCAAATACTAAAATGTTTTGCTTTACATACCATTGTCAGCAGATACTTTAAACTCCCCTCCCAAAGATGAGGTATCAGCAGGTTCTCCTTTGATGTCATCCTTCCTTAATAATGTTTCAAAGTATATGTGAAGAGGAATATCTAATAAAAAAAACAGAAATCCAAAGGAATAGCGTCTCTATTAGAAAGATGGCAACCTCTGAGCCAATGAATTATGCATCATCACTAGAGGTCTAGGCACTGATTCACCCAACACATTCACTATAACCTGTAAGCAATATTGTTAAGGACTAAAACACACTCTGGAGGGTATTGCGTGAGAGTAAGACTGAGGTCTTCCCTCTTGACCAGCGCCTGCACAAAAACCAGCACAGCAGAGATCACACAGTGCACTTTTCCTGTAATGTGATAAGGCTTTGCTTCAGCCTTTTGGGTACAAGTAATTAATGCTTTTGGAGATTGTTACTGCTGGGAGCCTATAGGTATTTTCAAGGTATTCCTTCTCCGTCTCCATGGAAAAGTCTACAGCAGGGCATAGGAGTTCTAATGCAGAATTAGCCTGGAAAACATTCCAAGTGGTAAGGAATTCACCCCCTGTTGTAAGGCAGGATGGCTTTTAGGAAAAGAAGTCTCTCTCTGAAAAGCCTTTCTGGAAAAAAAATTTACAAGAATGAAGAGAAATTTAATTGAAAAAAGTGTCAATATAAGAAGTACGCTTGATAGCTAGTACATTCAGAATGAGAAGAGGATTGTGGGCAGAGCCCAAGGGTGGGCATTAAACTACATACATGGAGAGTCTTAGCCTCATGTGCCTTCAGGACGTGCCAGGAAAAAACCTGCAACATGTTTTGCTAAATAAAACAAACAATTTTTTTTCAATTTGATATGGATCTAACTCAATTGTTTCATCACAACACCTCAAGGTTTTTGCTGTGTTTCCTACTCCCAAGTAGAACAAAGAAGGTCTGAAAGGTGTATTAGTCACAATATTTAAGTAAAAAAAGAACCAAAACATTTTTCCTATTTTGTTGGTCTTTTGTTGTGTTTTTTTTTTTTTTTTAACCGGGGAACTACATGGATGATTCAGAGATTTTTTATTATGTCCTCCTGTATCTTAAACAAAAGGGCAGGAGTGCTTGTTTCAATCAATCCACAACCTAGGCGCAGAAATACCAGAAACCCAAACTTCTTAGATACAAACTACAATTTTCCAGTTATCAAGGTACAAGTTGAAGGAGGTCCTATTATGTCAAAGGGATGCTGCAACCACTGACGTATCTTTAGTCAAGATCCTCGGTAATTTGGAAACTGTGAAAGGAAGACTTGGACATAGGGACAACTATGCTTCCAGAAGGAAGTACACTAGTGAGCCAGTCCCACTGCACTATTTACTAAATTGTCTGCAAATTATGATTCACCTTTAAAGCAAACCACGTGAAAAAACAAGGTGAGAGAACTACATCTGAACCTTGAACTTGAATCCCTCCTTGCAAACGAAACGAAATCAAACTCCCAGAGCTCCAAAATGAAACAAATGCCAGCAATGTATTTTTAACACACAGAGAAAATGAGTACAAAACCCTTTTCTTTTACTCTGCTGACAATTTTAAATATAAAGATGTGGGAAGACCACAAGCAGTATTTTAAGAGAAGTTATTGCTCTGGAAGGGGATACCAAGAATGCTGCAAAGAAAACATGAAACGGCATCAGGCTACAACTTGAAAAATTTCTACCATGCATTTATTCACAATAATTCTT